>JARQWZ010003472.1:95000-158249 GCA_033150135.1 Gobio occitaniae | reverse complement strand
GGACGCGATTCCACCTAATTCACGCGTCCAGTTCGCGCGAATGACGCGAATTTGACACTAATTGAGCGTCTGAAGCCCGAGTTGAACAATTGGAACTTTGCCGTCAATTCGCGTCGCGTTAAACAATCAGGAGCCTGCTCGCTGCTGTCCGTGGTGAAGTGACATGATGAGAAACCCTGCATAATTAAAAAACACTACTATTGTGTCACAAAATGTAGTTTTAAGATTTTTTCAGGTGAGAATGTAGTTGTTTAAAGCTCAAATCAGTGGTTTATTTATAAAGAGAGCGCCTATTTAAAAAAAATAATCTTGTGTTTTTGGAGTTGTGAGATCCAGGCGATCACCGGGGGCTCAGCGCTCATTAACCCCGGCGAGGGCAGCCTTTCCTCGGCCAGTCCTTCTGACAATTGCCGCTGGCTCTGATGTCCTGTAGTGGTTCGTCTTGTGTGGATCTAACGGCCGATCTTTGGTGTCATGAATCTATAATTTGTTGTCTGCCAAATCGTTTTGACTGAGGGCAAAGAGAAGTTTCATAACTTTATTTTTTAAGGATATTTAAATATACATGCAGTGAAGATAATGTAGGAGTTGCCTGGACCACATTTGTGTGGCTATTAATGTTTAATATATATTTTTAATGAAAATGAGTGGTGTTTTATGACATATTTCTCCTGGAGTGCCTTGAACACGCGTCTATTTCGCTTCAAACGCTCGATTTATACGCGTGTCCAATTCGCTGTGGACACGCGAATGGATTCAAAATAGACGCGATTTTGACGCTCTATTCGCTTTTGGTGTGAACACAGCATAAGAGCTGAAGATTTGACAAAAAATTGTTGAGAACAACTGAGATGTTAATTTTATTAGTAGAGAGATGAAGATGTGAGACAACAGGATAATAACCATGACATTTATCTTATGTAATTTCCATCATAATCCAGTGTTCTCCTCTTCCCTTGTGGCAGAGAGAAAAAGAGAAAACCATGAGATTATCCTTTCTATGAAGAGGAGAGAAGAGGCGAGATAAGATTTCAATCATAAACTTGAGACCATGAGGTTCTCAAAGAGAAGACAAATATCTGTTTTTTTTTTTCCTTGAGATGAGATGAGATGAGATGTGAGGTTAACATTTTTCCCTGATTAGCATAGGGATGAAGAGAAGCAAACAAATGGAGAAGAGAAGAGAACAACGGGGAGATTAGGCAATATGAGTTTACCTTGTTTACCTTTACTTTCAGAAGAAAATAGAAGTGATGGTTAGGGTTAATTGTGGGTTTAACTTTTCATATGAGAAGAGACAAGATGAGGTGAGAATAACTGAGAGGTTAACTTTTCCTATTAGCAGAGAAACTTAGCAGAGAAGTGATTAGACAAGGTAAGATAAGAATAACCGAGATGTCAGCTTTGTCTATAAGAGGAGAGATGAAAAAAGCCAAGAGATAACATGAGAAGAGAACGATTAATGAGATTAACTTTCCAATTAACAGAGACGAAATGAGTCAAGCTGAGAATAACTGAGGTTTACCTTTCCTTTAAGAAAAAAGCAGAAGATATGAGACAACGTGAAGAGAACTGTGAGTTTAACTTTTCCTACGAGAAGAGACAAGATTAGAGCTGAGGTTTTACTCTCCCATTACAGCAGAAAGCTGTAGAGAGAGAAACAGACAGCAGGACCTAGTAACCAAGATTTATTACAGTAGAAGAGCTTTGACGGACAGAACAAAAGGAAACACAGAGGAATGCGTCTCCAAATTCAGGCCTTTCTCTCCCAAGTCTGTCGTATTCTAGCCACTCTTGTCTGTCCTCATAATTCTCCTCGCCGCATCCTCCATAAACACATCGTCCATCATTACGGGAGCCCCTGTGGTTAGAAAAAAGTGACTGTAAAGGCAAGGAGAGAGTGAATGAGAGGAAAGGGTGTGGTGGTGATACACGTCTGTTTTAACCTGGAGACTTCGTCTGTCTGGTGAGATATCAACAGCACCACCTACTGGAGGCTTCGGTAGTTTTATTTTGACATACTTAGTTTGTACTTTTTTTTCTTCCTTTGCATGCAATTTGAGCCTTTCCTTTTAAAAACCGTCTTACGCAATCCCCTTTTATCTTGAGAAGAAAAATATTTATCCAGCGTGCCACAACAGCGGTTTAAAAACAACGATTGGTTTAAATTTCACACTTCAGAGGCGAACTCAAGCTTCCGTTTAATTAAACCCGCGTCGTTGTCCTCGCCGGAGTGATGAAAGAAGGAAAAACTCTGCATGTTTGAATCTGTAAAAATCCTCTGGGTTGACCCCGCAGCCATTGAGTTTTGGCCCACTGTGTGGGAGAGAGATAATTGGCTCACTGTTCGTTAGCTAATTGCGTTTTCCTCATAATTGTCCTTTTTCATCATTCATTTGGGCCGTTCGGGATGCGGTAACGAGCAGTCAGCAGTCACATGAAGGGGCCGTGGGTGGTGGAAGACACGGCAAATGAATTATATCGCAAATAAAAGGGTTTTCACAAGCAAGGTGTGTGTGGTTTGGCGTGAACTGGAATGGCTCAATGAGGATTTTCAGTTACATTTATGATGTGGGTCAGATGTGGATACACTTTTGTTCTGCTCATATATACACACACTCACCCACACAGATAAAGAAACATGAGCAGTGACGATCCAGCATGTGTGTCCAACCCAGAGGAAACTCTGTTCTCAGGAGAATTGCATTTCCAGCTCTATTTCAACAAACTTTGTCTTTGATTTTCCTCCTAAAATTCCTTGTGAAGAGTCAATTTTGAGGCAAGTGACTCAATTGTTGACATAGAGGAAGGGTTTTAATTTAGATGTTGATAACAAAGATCTGAACACTTGTTTTTTTTTATTTGAGAAATGTTTGACTTCATAATGAGATCTCTGGCTTTTGATTGCAGACTTTAGCCGTGTTTCCACAGCAGGAACTTTTGGTAATCGGTGTGTTTCGACCGCAGGAACCAGGGTCTAAATGAAGTTCCGGGTAAATATTTCCCCCTCCGAAAGTCCCTGCTCACGAGGTAGTACTTTTTCAAAGTTCAGTAACTTTCGGGGGTGGGACTTGGTCGCTGAACATGCTGATTGGTTGAGCTGACGCAGTATTTTATTTCAACCGTCATTTTTAAAAGTCTTTTTGCGAGGTTCGTTCTGCGTTCAGTAAATATCAGTCTTGCTCTGTCTGATGGCGCGCGTTGTCTCAGCAATTGCTTGGTCAATGTCCGTAATAGCTGATAATAACATACGTCGTCTTATTTTAAATCTAGCTTCGCGAGCTTTCAGAATACACTTTTGTGTCAGTGCTCATCTCTTTTCTGCGATTTTGTTAATTACATCTTTAGTAAACCAATACCTAACTAGCAAAAGCAGCGCTGCTTGCATCTCCTCCATACTTGTTATTGTTGCAGACAGTGTCGCACAAAAATGATTGGGAGGAACAGTCGCGCGCAGTCCTACGTTTCTGGACTAATTTGCTTAATCTTCACGGTACTTTAGACTGCAGTGGAAACGCAGACTGTAGCAGGTCTGGGGGAAAAAAATGTCCTGGTACAAATTGTTCTGGGTAATTTCGGTGGAAACGGGGCTTCTGTTGGTGATTTTTCATTATAGCCGCATTTCCACGCAGGAACTTTCCCCAGGAACTAGGGACTTTGGGGTGGTACTCTGTGTGTTTCAACCACAGGGACCAGGTTGCGGGTAAAGATTTCCCCCTCAAAACAGCCCTGATCGCGAGGTAGTACTTTATCAAAGTTCAGGAACTTTCGCGGGTGGGATTTGGGCACTGAACACGCAGCATTTTATTTCAACCTAAAAGTCAGTTGCGGTGCGCGCAGTAACAGTCGTTTGCTATTCAAATCAACAACACAATCCGTGTCGTGCCTCAGAGCAGCGCAAGATGAGCAATTTAGGGTCAAAAGTAGTTTGTCTAGATCAGACCCTATTCCTCGTCTGGGATCGTGCAGAGCCTCTGAAGCCCTTCCTTTGAAACTGCATTGATTTTGACCTTCAACATTTTGAGCCGCGTTTCCACCGCAGGAACTTTCGCCAGGAACTGGGGTGGTACTCGGTGTGTTTCGACCACAGGATCCAGGGTCTAAATAAAGTTCCGGGTAAAAATGTCCCCCTCAAAACAGCCCTGCTCGCGAGGTAGTACTTTATCAAAGTTCTGGCGCTGAACATGCTGATTGGTTGAGCTCACCCAGCATTTTATTTCAACTTAAAAGTCTGTTGCGGTGCGTGCAGTAAGAGTAGTTTGCTATTCGAATCAAAATGGAGTTTAAAAAATACGACCAATGGGCCGACAGCGAAGTTCAGGCTTTATTAAGTTTATTTGCGAAGGACGAAATCCAGTGGGATCTGGAAAGTCGCGCAATCCTACGTCACCGGACTAATCTTCACGGTACTTTAAACCACGATGGAAAGAAGGGGGGGGGGGGGGGGAGTTCCTAGGATGAATTGTTTCAGGTAATTTTGGTGGAAACAGGGCTTATGAAATCATTCAAGATGTAAAACTTCTTAGTTATGTTTTACTTAACCTAAGTATTATCTTTGTCTCAGAGGATTCTGCATTTTTATATAATTATTATATAATTTTAGCATTTACTCACACTTTCGAGTGCCATGGCAAAGCATGCTGGGAAAATAGAAATCCCATCCCAGTTTCAGTTAAATGTAAGTTTGTCTAAATTAAAAGAAATAAGTTCGTAAAACTCAAAACAATTCAGATTACATAAAATGTGTCAGTTTTGTGAACTCAAAAGAAAAAAAATTCTATATACTCATAAAACTTAAGTTGATTAAACTAATTTGTTTAATTTATGTTTACCCTACTAAAACCAAATCATTATTTTGCCAATTAGGGTTTTAAAAAATCTCAATTTGCTCTCAATTTAATCTGTGAGAAACGAATGAGCTATGAAAGAGATTTTGTTTGTGTTTTTCACTTTCCTTCTGGAGCTCTTTCAAGTCACTGTAGTTTATTTTCATGGTCTCTTTTTACTTTCTTTCGTTCTACTACTCTGTTTCTCTTGGCCTTTATCTGTCTTTCTTTCTTTCCCTTCCGCCTTCATGATGGCATTTCAGTATGTAGGGCGCACAAATTCAGAACAAGCGTCTGCCTCGTTAAATGTCGTCACATGTCTCCCTTCATTGCACCTTCCCCTCCATCTTCCCTTCTCTCCCTTCTTCATTCCCTCGGCATACTTGGAGGCTTCGGACAGTCACGTCAGAAGCTGAATACCAGTGTAAATTATGGCAAAAATATGGGTGACAGCATGTGAGACTGAGAGAGTTTATTATCGGAGGCTCTCCCAGTTCTTTTTCTGACTGAGTAAAGCAGGATTCAATTTCCAAAGCCAATTTTTCTCACTATTTTGGCATTTAAGGCAATTTTTGGGGATCAAAAAAGATTTTTGTAGTAGGATTACAATCTTTGATCGGCCAAATACAGAGCTCCTAAAGGGACATGGTGATTGAAAAAATATGATATATTTTAACGCTTTTGTGCTTTTACAGACATTTTGCATTCCCCCAAGAAACTTTGCATTCGCTTACAAAACCTTTGCGTTCCCTCGCAAAACTTTTGTTCACTCGCTTGAGATTACTGGGGTCTTTTCTTCCGGAGAAACATCTGAGCAACATGAGACTAAAGCACAGATCTTCTTTTTATCTAGCAAATAATGAGAAACAAGTGCGATATTGAAACGATCTTGTGAATTTTCATATGAGGGCTACTAAAGTATCATCCCTGAGGAAAATTACTCAAAAGTGGTTTATTTGGTTTGTTTCCAATGCTAACATTTTGAGTGAGAATGCAAAGTTTCTCAGGGGAACGCAAAAGTACATATAATTTTCCTCCCATCTCATATTTTTCTAGCCTGGATGCCAGCCGAACTTAGCCCCGCCCAAAACATTGGGGTCGGGAAGTTTGGTCTGGACTTGATCCGTTGTGGAGCAACTATGCTCGAACCAGAGCTGTTTGGACCAATCAAATTGTCAGGGCGGGCTTTATACGATGATGGACAGATGATCAACAGTAATGTAGTTATCACGTCACCCAAGAGCGCTTGGGTTGAATTTGTTCTAATCCTAAACGAAGAACTTGTTCGTATATGCGTTCACCTTTACTATTTCTCTCAAAAATTACGATTGTGTTGGTAAGTAAGTTTGTTTCCACTCATCTTCTTCTTCTACTTCTTCCAGCTTGCGTGCAGTTGAGTTCTGTTGAAAACTATGCGTCGCTCAACATACGTCACTTAGTCCGTTGCTCTGATTGGTTGTAGGTCTATCCAATTGAGTGCAGAGGCATTTTCTTTCCTGGTTCGGTTGAAACACACCTCATAATCACAGCCCAAAGGAGCAGTTTCAGACTCATATTCTGACTAGAATCTGAGTATGACAATGTCAGGCTAATATTTTTCCCTTTTACCATGTCATTTTAGAGGCTCCATAGCCAAAGGATTGCTTTTGCGAATCTTAGCCTATGGCGAGACGACTAGTTCTGACAAGTGATGTACAATATCTGTACCATATTGGTTATCGTCTGACAGTGTTTGGGAAAGTTACTTTGAAATGTAATGCATTACAATATTGCGTTACTCCCTTAAAAAGTAACTAATTGAGTTACTTAGTTACCTTTTAAGAAAAGTAATGCATTACATTACTTATGTGTTACTTTTTATGGCTTGGTTTTTTTATAGCAAAAATTTTCTATTTTTGTGCAAATGTAAAGACCTCTTCGTACCAAAATTGAAATAATAAACTTCAGGCTGAGGTAAAAATGCAAATTCATGCATGTACAGTTGAGGGCGCAGCTCAACAAACCTTCTGCAATTCTGGATAATGGAAGAATAGGACACAGGCGAAACAAGTTTTAACAATAAAAACAAAAAATCTAGTAATTTTTACTCATGGTTTAACTCATCGAAGGTTAGCAGCAAGACATTGGTCAATAAAGGTAGATTAATAAAATATTTGTTTTATTTAACATTTAATTATTGGAGGTTTGCATAGATTCTGATTTAGCATTTGACTAATTTTATTCATTTTGAGGAGTGCTGAATCTTTATTGTGCAAGTGAGATGAATAAATGCTCAGGTTTTGGCATGATTCTAACTCCATAATATGGGCCCTCATTTATCAAAAGTGCGTACACCAAATTTCCAGCGTACACCTGGCGTACACCCAAAACCACGGTGACTTTGAGATTTATCAATATGGACGTTGGCTTATGGCACGCTCAAATCCTACGCCAGCTCAGGAGGTGGTGTACGCATGTTTTCCAGTTAGTGCGAAAATGCGCAGAAAAACAATTCCTAACACCACAAAACGCACTGACAAAGATATGCTATATTATGTCCCACTGTAAAAAAACAACAACAACAACAACAACAACAACTAAAGCTCTATTCACACGGGATAAGTAGGCTATTATCTGGGGACCTCGTGTGATTTAGAAATTACTCCCCCACATCTGAATTTTGCGTGGCGCATTCGCACGGGATAAGCTGTGATTTTACTCGACTTATCTCCCGGATATGATGTAAAGACTTGAAAATGTTTTTTCGTTATAGATATAGCTGTATGAAATTATAAACAGTCGTACCGATATCATTTTGATTGTTTTATAGTAATAAAAATAATTTCGTTCAGTTAGAGAACAGACGCAATTAAAAACGTAACTGAGAAATATAATAACAATATACGACAGAAGATTCAGTTTCAAAGCTAAATGTAAAAGCGCCCATTTAAGCGAGTTGTCATTGTACTGTTCTGTTTTTGTGTTTTTCATTAAGAATTATATTAAACACACCATTCAAGCAATTTACTCCCAAATGTGCTCATTCTAAAGTAAAAAAAGTAATCGAGAAATCCGCGCGGCCGCACGGGAATTCATAACGGTGCGCATTATATGCAGCCTAGCTCCATTCTTCATGAAAGATAAAGATAGTAATGCGCACAGGACACAAAAACCTTGCTAACATGATATACGATCCGCCTAATCCCAGCCAAATCACAGAGATGCCGATTCGCACGGGACTAATATCTCGGGACCATCGGTGTTTGGCGAAATATGGTAGGTAGCCTAATTTGCGGGGGAATATTTACTTTACATATTACAGACAGGATTATTACAGATCACCAGAGGTCCCCACATATACTAATCCCATGCGAATAGGGATAAACTTCAGTGTTTATTTTTGTGCAACATGGACTTCAATGTTTAATTTGTGTGACTTTACCAAAGCATTTGATTTGTTGGCATATGTATTCCTCCAGTTGCGAGCCTGTGCGCCCAACAGCTGCGCACGGACTGGGACTGAAAATAATTCAGACTGACAAAATAATAAAAATGACATTCTTCTTCTTTTAAATAATAATAAAATAAATAATAATAATAACGACATTCTTCTTCTAAATAACAATAAGCGTCAAATCATAATAATAATAAGAAGAATCTTACAAATTGTCATGCAATTATTAATGTGAATGAATGGTACTCCACATCACATCATCATCACTATTTTACACCCCAATACATGTGACGTGATACGAAATTAAATGCTAATTATTTCAAAACACGTGCTGTAAAATAATGAATTGTGATAGGTAATTTCTCAACTGCTATTTAAACTGGATTTCCACCGTACACCTTTTTGTGGGCGCCTTTAATCCCACTCTTTAAACTCCCAAATAAAACAATTTAGTTTTTTTTCCACTTCCCTGGTGATGGTCTCGATCTCCACGTCAGAGAAGTTTCACTTCTTTGCCGTCTTCCGTGTGTCCATGGCGTAAAATGAGGGCGTGGGGGAGGCAGAGACTTGAATATATAGGGGCGTGTTATTCTAATGACGATCGTTTACAGCCGCGGCATTTATCAAAGGCAGGTATTGCGTACGCCTTGATTTCAGCGGTGCGCACAGCTTCATAAATCAGGCGGTGAGAGGAGTGTAGGCATAATCTTATGACAATATATACGCCCGTTTCTACGCAAGATTGATAAATGAGGGCCATTTAGTCTAGAACTACAACAACTCTTATGTTTACACACAACGCCTCTACACTTACTCTCAATTTTTCTCAACATGGGGACAGGAGAGCTGTCAGTTAAATGAATGTGAAAAAGTAACACGATATTTTGTTGTGAATTTTAAAAGTAATGTGTTACTTTACTAGTTACTTGAAAAAGTAATCTGATTACGTAACTCAAGTTACTTGTAATGCGTTACCCCCAACACTGTTGGCTGATATTAAAGTTCTTTTATTTATTGTATCGGTCAATATTGGATATTTATGCTTATTTCCCCTAATTTTTACATTTAGATTGCATTTACAGTCCTCTCATCTAATGCTTACATTTATTTAGACAAAATAGTCTACAATTATCAAATTGGCCAGTATCGGTAAACGGCAATAACATTTCAATTCAATTCAATTCAAATTTATTTGTATAGCGCTTTTCACAATACACATTGTTTCAAAGCAGCTTCACAGAAAGTGCATTTCATAAATGTACATTGAAAAATGTTAGAAAAGAGAATGTTAAAGAAAAAAATGTTAGGATAAGTTAATCAATCATGTATTATTTTAGGCCATAACAACGCTGGCGTTGAGTCGTCTCTTCACAGGCGTCGAGTCGTCTCATCACAGGGGCATCTGAAGTCTCCATCAGAGGCTGGATACAAACTGGAGCTGACGAACTAGTTACCTCGGGACTAGTGTCCCGAGATAACAACAGAAAAGCAGATGGGAAATAATTAGCATAGCTGCTGTTCAGAATACTAATACTTTTGATCCGATTTAACTGTAGTATAAAACTTATTTATAATGTGAATGCTTGGCTAAAGAGATGCGTCTTTAATCTAGTTTTAAACTCGGACAGCGAGTCTGAACCTCGAACAATATCCGGAAGACTATTCCAGAGTTTAGGAGCTAAATGTGAAAATGCCCTCCCTCCTTTAGTGGACTTAGATATCCTAGGAATGACCAGAAGCCTCGAGTTTAGTGATCTTAAAGAGCGCGATGGATTGTAGGGCGATAAAAGATCCGTTAAATACACTGGAGCTAAACCATTTAGGGCTTTATAGGTCAGTAGCAATACTTTGTAATTGATACGGAACTTAATAGGTAACCAGTGTAGAGATGATAAAATTGGTGTCATATGATCATATTTTCTTGACCTAGTAAGAACTCTAGCAGCTGCGTTTTGGACTAACTGTAGCTTGTTTATCGATGATGCAGGGCAACCAGCTAATAAAGCATTACAGTAATCTAGTCTCGAGGTCATGAATGCATGAACTAACTTTTCTGCATCAGAAATTGATAGCATGTTACGTAGCTTGGCAATGTTTCTAAGGTGGAAAAATGCCGTTCTTGTAACATATGAAATATGATTTTCGAAAGACAAGTTGCGGTCTAATATAACACCCAGGTCTCTTACTGTAGTGGATAAAGCGACAGGACATCCTTCCAAGTTAAAGTTGTATTGTGAGAGGTTTTGTGGGCAATTTTTTGGACCAATAAGTAACACCTCCGTTTTATCTGAATTTAATAGCAGAAAATTACATGTCATCCAGTGTTTAATATCATCAACACACGCTGTCAGTTTAGATAATTTAGCGTTTTCATCTGGTCGTGATGAAATATATAATTGAGTGTCATCAGCATAACAGTGGAAATTAATTCCATGTTTTCTTATAATATTACCAAGTGGCAGCATATATATTGAGAATAGCAGAGGGCCTAGCACGGATCCTTGCGGCACCCCATAGTCTACTGATGTTATCTTTGATTTTTCCCCATTTAGACAGACAAAATGGTAGCGGTCTGATAAATACGATCTAAACCAGTTTAATGCCTGTCCCTGAACACCAGTGTAATTTTGAAGTCGATCTAATAGTATTTTATGATCTATAGTATCGAACGCAGCACTAAGATCGAGTAGAACTAGTATTGAGATACAGCCTTGGTCAGAAGCTAGAAGTAAATCATTTGTGATTTTAACGAGTGCAGTTTCTGTGCTGTGATGCGGCCTGAATCCTGATTGAAATTTTTCATAGATATCATTTTCTTGCAAGAAAGAGCACAATTGAGCGGACACAACTTTTTCTAGTATTTTAGACATGAATGGAAGATTTGATATTGGTCTGTAATTTGCTAGGTTATTATGATCTAATTGTGGCTTCTTAATGAGAGGTTTTATGACTGCCAACTTGAATATTCTTGGAACATGACCTAAAGATAAAGACGAGTTAATAATATTGAGAAGATGCTCTTCCACTACAGGTAACAACTCTTTCAGTAGTTTAGTGGGTATTGGATCTAATAAACATGTTGTTGGTTTAGATGCAATGATAAGTTTATTTAGCTCTTCCTGTCCTATAGTTGTAAAGCGGTGTAGTAGTTCTTGAGGGGCGATAATTGCGGTTGAATCATAAGACATCATTAATGATTGTACATTTACAATTTTGTTTCTGATGCTTTCTATTTTGTCAGCGAAGAAGTTCATAAAATCATTACTACTAAACTGTAACGGAATATTTTGTTCAGGCGATGCTTGTTTATTTGTTAGTCTAGCCACAGTGTTAAATAAAAACCTTGGATTATTTTGGTTATTTTCTATTAGTTTGCGGAGATGCTCAGCCCTGGCTGCTTTTAGGGCCTTTTTATAACGTGACATACTTTCTTTCCATGCGATTCTAAAGACCTCTAAATTAGTTTGTTTCCATTTACGCTCTAAGTTACGAGTTTCTCTCTTGATAACGTGTGTAGCACTGTTGTACCATGGTGCTTTAGTTTTCTCTCTAACCTTTTTTAATCTAATTGGTGCTACAATTTCTAATGTACTAGAGAAAATGGTGCTCATACTGCTAGTCATTTCCTCAAGTTCATCTGTTTGTTTGGGTTCACTGAGCAGCTGAGACAGATCAGGTAAGGTATTTGAGAATCTATCTATAGTGGTTGGAAGGATTGTTCTGCCTGGTCGATAACGTGGCGCAACATGACAGATTTCAGCAGTACGCAGTATGCAAGTTACCATGTAATGGTCAGTGACATCATCACTTTGTGGTATAATATCTATATCGGTTGGGTTGGTTCCATGTGATATAATTAAATCTAGTGTGTGATTAAGACGATGAGTGGGACCAGTGACGTTTTGCTTGACCCCAAAGGAATTTAATAGATCTGTAAACGCAGCCCCTAACGCGTCATTTGTGTTATCTACGTGTATGTTAAAATCTCCAACAATTAATGCTTTATCGACGTTGACCAATAGATCTGAGAGAAAGTCTGCAAACTCTTTTAGGAAATCAGCATAGGGCCCTGGAGGTCTATATACAGTAGCTAAGGCTAGAGATAATACGGATTTCTTCCTTACATCTAAGAGCGTAACATTTAGCACTAGTACTTCAAATGAATTAAACCTGTGACCTGTTTTCTGGGTAACATTTAGAATATCTCTATAGATTGTTGCAACACCGCCGCCACGACCAATCAGACGGGGCTCATGCTTATAACAGTATCCTGGTGGAGTAGACTCATTAAGACCGAAATAATCATTTGGCTTAAGCCAGGTTTCAGTAAGGCAAAGTACATCGAAACTATTATCTGTGACCATTTCATTTACAATAACCGCCTTAGGTGTGAGCGATCTAATGTTTAGAAGACCTAGTTTTAGAAATTGTTTTTGTTCACTAATATTGCGATTTTCTGGTTTAATCACAATTAGATTTTTCCTAGATCCTACAGTAGATATAATGTTTGACCTCACTAAACGAGGAATAGACACAGTTTCTATATAATGTTCTACATTGGTACTTATGTCAATTAAGTTAGTACAAAATTGGTTTTGTTCACTAATATTGAGATTTTCTGGTTTAATCACAATTAGATTTTTCCTAGATCTTACAGTAGATTTAATGTTTGACCTCACTAAACGAGGAATAGACACAGTTTCTATATAATGTTCTACACAGTTATGTTCAGACACAGTTTCTATATAATGTTCTACATTGGTACTTATGTCAATTAAGTTAGGACAGCAAATACTGTGATTTGGACTTTGACTTACTAGTCATATGATGGTGTGCAGCGCTCTGGAGATGTTGTCCGACAGAAGAGCCGCTCCGATTCTGCTGGGGTGAAGGCCATCAGGACGGAAGAGCCTAGGTCGCTCCCAAAACAGATTCCAATTATTTACAAAGAGCAGCTTCTGTTCATTACACCATGACATTAACCATTCATTTAGAGCAAATAATCTACTGAACTTTTCATGTCCTAGTCGGTACGTGGGAAGCGGTCCAGACACGATGATCGTTGCTTCAGGCGATGTTCTGCGCACCGTCTCGATCAGGCTCCTGTAGTCCTTCTTCAGAACCTCCGTCTGCCGCAGCCTGGTGTCGTTCGTTCCCGCGTGCAGCACGACAGCTCCGATGCGCTCGTCACCGTTCAGGATCTCGGGAACCTGCGCAGCGACATCGAGAACTCGAGCACCAGGAAAGCAGTGAGTGATAACCTTGCCTTTACCTGAGGTAGCGTGGACATGGCGGACGATGGAAGTACCGATGACCACAGCGTCGCGTTCCGTCTCGCGAAGAGGGGAGAAGCGGTTCCGGGTGGAGATCTCGAAGACCGGGAGGGGCGGAGAGGTCCTCGCTTTGGTCCTGGCTCGCGTCTTCCGCTGTGGAAACACCCAGGGTCCATGGCGCTGTGTCGGTGCCGGAGTGAACGAAACATGAAAATAATTATCTGCTTATCTATACCAGCCAGAATTTTAACTCTCTCAGTGGTGACCACAATTTTAGCTAATCACGTCATACAGTCTGACATATTGTTGATGTTAACCCCTCGTGTTTGAACCGCCCGCTCCAAGCGGGACTCGAACCCGGGTCCACCGACATGAGAGTCAGACGCTCTAACAATGAGGCTAAAGGCTGCAACCTCTAGCGTCAGTCACTAGAGCGTCTCTTGAGATCAGAGGAGTGAGGTTTACTCGCACAGCGACTACTAGCTGGCCTCCGTTACAGTTGCACAATGCTTAGATCACATTGATACAATCCCAAACAACAATCCTAAAGTACATAAAAATTGCACCACTTACCTGACATTGCTACAACCTGCAAATTTTGAGAAGATCTGATTCTCCTTATTGATTTAACTCTCTTTTTAAGCTAAGTGAGATGCCAGTACTTGAACCAACTGTTATTTTAGTCTGAAAGTTGGCAAAATGGTCCAAATCCATAATGAAGATCCAATGAAAAATGTAGCTGTAGTTACGGTATTCAAGGAAGGTCAGGATAAATTGGGAGAAGCATTGTGGAAAAAGGTAATATACTGGAGACATTTCTGTCCAGACTGTATTGGATTTCTCAGAGGATGCAGCATTATTTTTTACAGACATTGGCGTGAGAAAAACATGATTAAAACATGATTAAAATCTCTAAATATGTCAGTGACACAGGAATTTACCTGTCAGTATAATCCTCTTCTGGGTTGTGCAAAATCTATATATATGCGTCAACGCCTCGAAATCCATCCAGTTCGGGCATGTCAAAAACAGACAAGCTTTTGGTATCAAATAGATATCAAATCAATAAATTCTGTCTCTGAAACCCCAGGAATCTTCCCTAATCTTTCTTTTATTAATTTGTATTCAGACTAAGAACATTTTTCCTCCTTGATATTTCACTGAACATCCTTTACAAATTGATGAGGCTCGTCCGCAACATTTAAATGCCAAGTACTTTAGGGGTCATATTATATTTATATATATATTTTTGCACAAAAACATTTGCAATGTATTTTTATTAAAACATTTTTTGTGTGTCCCAGAGAAGAAAGAATACCGGTTTGAAATGACATGGGGGTGAGTAAATAATGACAGTATTTTTTACTTTCGGCTGAACATTATAGTTTCAGTGTACAGTCATCCATCTTAACATTGATTAACTAAACGCACACCCACGCTAATTAATTTCCTTGCTAATACGTTTGTTTGAAAACACAATTAGCGAAGTCCGCGCTTAACATTAGGCAGTCATAAATAATGTAACAAGTCGCTACAATCATTGTTTTCCTTTCCGTTAGTCACAGAGAATACAGCAGGTCAGCGCATGTGTTTTCTCAGTAATTAATATCCTCGCCCATATGATCCAGCTGTAGCTGGCGGGGGGTTTCTCGTTGCAGCCCGCGTCCCCTCAGTCTGCGCGGCATCTGTGGCTGCTGACAGCCTGCATCAGTTCATTTCTGAGCAGAAAATGGCTGTAATTAAAAAGCCATTCCGGATCCCTTAACGCCTTCCGCCCCTCGCCCCAAGAGCTTCCCCCTTGGATGAGTGCCGTGAACAGAAAGTTGATGTCTCCTTTCCGTCATTTGGAGTATATATCATACAAATACAACTTTAATATGCTTAAAGTTAGGGATGGGCCATGAAGCAAACATCCACAACAACCCTGTGTCATAGTCCCTTTAATCAGCTCTGAACCCCCCCCACCGACACACCCGTGGGTCCAATAGTACATCATCATAATCATTAAAACAAATCTATAAGTTGTGCAGCACAAAACTAGACATTTATGGTATCGTTTGAAAGATTAGAACCTCAACTTTCTTGATAACCCAATCACTTTTGCATTTATGTTACATAGAAAAAGACAATAATGTCTGAATTTGACCCCCCGCAATGACCCCACCTCGAGATAATCATATGAATAATATTAAATTTCATATTTATATCACACAAACACACCAAAAATAGACAAGTCATATGTCAAATGAAAGCTCTTACCCTCAAGAATATCTCACCGAATTTATTTCACCGATCCAACACTTTACAGTAATGTTAGTATCAAAAGAATCACAAAGAGGGAAATGACTCATTTGAAAAAGCTAATATTGAGTCATATTCCTGTTTGGATCACTACCTCCTTGTGTAGCTAATACCCTCTATATCACTATATCAGCTCGTTCCTTAGGTTGTTTTCTTCAAAATGAGACCATTTTCACATGTCTGTGAGCATGCATGGCCAAACCACACGGTTTATATGCCACCGATGTCCAGATCAAACATGTGATGTACAACCCCAAATCAGAAAAAGTTGGGACAGTATGGTAAACGCAAATAAAAAAAAAAGAGCTGATTTCTAAATTTACTTTGACTTGTATTTCATTGCAGACAATATGAACACAAAATATTTCATGTTTTGTCTGGTCAACTTCATGTCATTTGTAAATATGCATCCTTTCCTGTCATTCAGACCTGCAACACATTTCAAAAAAAGTTGGGACAGGAGCAATTTAGGGCTAGTAATGAGGTAAAATGGTTAAATAATGATGTGATTTGAAACAGGTGATGTCAACAGGTGATTGTAATTATGATTTGGTACAAAAGCAGCATCCAAGAAAGGTCTAATCCTTTAGGAGCAAAGATGGGCCGAGGATCGCCAGTTTGCCAACAAATACGTGAGAAAATTATTGAAATGTTTAAAAACAATGTTCCTCAAAGAAAGATTTGGATCTTTCACATTCAACAGTGCATAACATAATTAAAAGATTCAAGGAATGTGGAGGAATTTCAGTGCGTAAAGGACAAGGGCGCAAGCCTAAGCTGAACAACCGTGATCTCCGATCCCTCAGGCGGCACTGCATCAAGAATCGTCATTCATCTAGAACTACTTTGGCAAACCTTTGTCAAGTACCACAATACGTAGTTACATCCACAAATGCCAGTTAAAACTGTACTGTGCCAAAAGGAAGCCCTATGTTAACAGTGTCCAGAAGCGCCGTCGACTTCTCTGGGCTCGGAGGCATCTGGGATGGACCATCACACAGAGGAAACGTGTACTGTGGTCAGATGAATCAGTATTTCAGGTATTTTTTTGGGAGGAATGGACGCCGTGTGCTCCGGACCAAAGAAGAAAAGGATCATCCAGACTGTTACCAGCAACAAGTCCAAAAGCCAGGGTCTGTCATGGTATGGGGTTGTGTCAGTGCCCTTGGCAAAGGTAACTTGCACTTCTGTGAAGGCACCATTAATGCTGAAAAGTACATAGAGATTTTGGAGTATAATATGCTGCCTTCAAGAGGACATCTTTTCCAGGGACGTCCATGCATATTTCAACAAGACAATGCAAAACCACATTCTGCACACATTACAAAGTCCTGGCTGCGGAGGAAGAGGGTACGGGTACTTGACTGGCCTGCCTGCAGTCCCGACCTGTCTCCAATAGAGAATGTGTGGCGCATTTTGAAGCGCAGAATGCGACAGCGAAGACCCCGTACTGTTGCCCACCTTAAGACTTGTTTGCAGGAAGAATGGGACAAAATTACACCTGAAACACTTCATCACTTGGTGTCTTCAGTCCCTACACGTCTTTTAAGTGTTGTGAAAAGGAATGGCAACATTACAAAGTGGTAAATGCTTTACTGTCCCAACTTTTTTTGAAATGTGTTGCAGGTCTGAATGACAGGAAAGGATGCATATTTACAAATGACATGAAGTTGACCAGACAAAACATGAAATATTTTGTGTTCATATTGTCTGCAATGAAATACAAGTCAAAGTAAATTTAGAAATCACTTCTTTTTTTTTTTTATTGCGTTTTCCATACTGTCCCAACTTTTTCTGATTTGGGGTTGTAGACAAATACTCTTATTATCCTTAGTTTTGAAAGTCTTTGTTAGCCGCCATACGCAATATTGCGTCATACGTCAAAAAAGCTGAGTATCTCAGCTCTCTATAGACGTGTCGATCATGCTTCTAGACCAATCAGAGCCCGAGATCTCCCTTTACAAAGTTGAGGAGGCGGAGCCTTCTTTTCAATGAATTAATTAAAACAAATGAATTTAAACATAAATCAAACTATGACTTTTTAAATATGTTTCTCATAAAATTGTGAATAAACTCAATATAATATATGCAATATTCCACCACTGTTAAAAAAGAGTGTTTTCTGTAAAATGAGACCATTTTTATCAATTTACTCCAATGTATGTTGGTTGGGCGCTCTTTTAAATTCAGACATGCCTAATTCTCAAAAAAAAATCTAAATATGCTGCAGAACTGAAGTGGTTAAAGGGGATGCTGATTATACTTTATTTTTACTAAAGCCTCAAAATGTACTTTACTTATCTACTTGTTTTCGTACAATCTGTTTACCTCCGGGACAGTTAGGTTTAAGTGGGACTTTCATGTGTACGTTATTTCCTAAGAATACGTTTCCGCTAGGGGTGTGTCACGATCACCAGTGAGAGTGCCCGTGTAGTCCACCAGAGGGCACTCCACCTCAGACTATTGCCATATCACCACAGACTACATTACCCACAATACTCACTGCCCGGACACATCATTCCTGATTACATTCACCTGCATCTCATTTACCTTGTTAGCTCACCCTATATAAGGCCTAGTCCACACATACACATCCTCCTCCGTTTTAAAAAACAACCACGTCCACACAAGCACAGTTTTAAAAAAAAAATCTCTGTCCACATGAAAACGCAAAACCTAACTGTCCCGGAGGTAAACAGATTGTACGAAAAAACTATGATTGGCTGCCGGATATCCACATGGGTCTCATCCACGGCACCGATGCACTGAGGGTTGCCATGGGCTGCAAGTTTACTTTGGACTCAGTGACAGGTAACTGTACACAGGGGCTGGCCCAAGTGGACTGAAGCTTCACACACTTGCCTTACTATGTTGTATTATTGCATTCTGCTCCTCTGTTCTGCAATACAATGAGATAACTGTGCATGTATCTGTATACATGGGATAAGCTCTGTTAGCAGAGTTATTAAAAGCTACGTCCGCCATTGCATAGACTCCACTCATGTAAACAAAAGCGATAACGGCGCACAATCTGACGTCAAACAAAGGAGAGAACGGCGCACACTTCGACTCAACAAGCCGAAATCTCCGGTTTCACCGTCTACACGACATCGCTGTAACCAGAGTTCCTAAAAATCTTCACCCTGGCCGGAGTTTTCAAAAAAGTCTGGTTATAGTAACCGGATACTGCGCTTGCGTGTGGACGAACAGCCAAACCGCATAGGAAAAGCGGCGGTTTTGAAAATACCTGTATTCGTGTGGACAGGACCTAAGCCTGGTCCATTCTGTCAATCATGGCTATGTCTTGTTTGTTGTAACACTGCATGTTGTCTCTTATCTCTTGGATTACTTGCCTGTTCTGTGGATTACCCTTTTGCCTGTCTCTCCTGCCTTGTTGGACTGCTTGCCTGTTTTTGATTAAGATTGTGGATTACTCTCTCAATAAAGCTGCGTTTGGATCCTAAACCTTCTGTCCCAGAGCAGTTACGTTACAGAAGACTTAGCCATGAATGAATGAATGAGATAACCAGGCTATATACACTCACCTAAAGGATTATTAGGAACACCTGTTCAATTTCTCATTAATGCAATTATCTAATCAACCAATCACCTGGCAGTTGCTTCAATGCATTCAGGGGTGTGGTCCTCGTCAAGACAATCTCCTGAACTCCAAACTGAATGTCAGAATGGGAAAGAAAGGTGATTTAAGCAATTTTGAGCGTGGCATGGTTGTTGGTGCCAGGCGGGGCTGGTCTGAGTATTTCACAATCTGCTCAGTTACTGGGATTTTCACGCACAACCATTTCTAGGGTTTACAAAGAATGGTGTGAAAAGGGAAAAACATTCAGTATGCGCCAGTCCTGTGGGCGAAAATGCCTTGTTGATGCTAGAGGTCAGAGGAGAAAGTGCCGACTGATTCAAGCTGATAGAAGAGCAACTTTGACTGAAATAACCACTCGTTACAACCGAGCAACCCAGCAAAGCATTTGTGAAGCCACAACACGCACAACCTTGAGGCGGATGGGCTAAAACAGCAGAAGACCCCACCGGGTACCACTCATCTCCACTACTAATAGGAAAAAGAGGCTACAATTTGCACAAGCTCACCAAAATTGGACAGTTGAAGACTGGAAAAATGTTGAGTCTGGATTTCTGTTGAGACATTCAGATGGTAGAGTCAGAATTTGGCGTAAACAGAATAAGAACATGGATCCATCATGCCTTGTTACCACTGTGCAGGCTGGTGGTGGTGGTGTAATGGTGTGGGGGATGTTTTTCTTGGCACACTTTAGGCCCCTTAGTGCCAATTGGGCATCGTTTAAATGTCACGGCCTACCTGAGCATTGTTTCTGACCATGTCCATCCCTTTATGACCACCATGTACCATCCTCTGATGGCTACTTCCAGCAGGATAATGCACCGTCACAAAGCTCCAATCATTTCAAATTGGTTTCTGTCACTGTACTAAAATGGCCCCCACAGTCACCAGATCTCAACCCAATAGAGCATCTTTGGGATGTGGTGGAACGGGAGCTTCGTGCCCTGGATGTGCATCCCACAAATCTCCATCAACTGCAAGATGCTATCCTATCAATATGGGCCAACATTTCTAAAGAATGCTTTCAGCACCTTGTTGAATCAATGCCACGTAAAATTAAGGCAGTTCTGAAGGCGAAAGGGGGTCAAACACAGTATTAGTATGGTGTTCCTAATAATCCTTTAGGTGAGTGTATAGGGTGAGGTAAACAGGGTAATGAGACACAGGTGTAAACAATGAGTGATGTTGAGTCCGGGCAAAGTATAATGGGTAATGTAGTCTTTGATGGAATGACAGTCCGGGGTTGGAGTGCCCTCTGGTCGTGATCAGGGGCACTCACACTGTTGAATCTTTAAAGGGTGTAATGATACAGTCGTGTCACGATTCGATATAAATCGCGATACTGAACTCACGATATGATATGTATCCCGATATTTTAAGCCAAAATAAAGAAGAGGGTTTTTCGCAAGAAAGCGTGCCAAAATGACCACTCTCAAACTGTAAATGTTTAGCTCATCCAAGAATTTTAATTCTGCATTTACACACTCTCGTGTTGCTTTCGCGTGTCACACAATCATTTGAACGTCCGTGTTTACTACAGTATGCGTCGTGTTAAATATATTCATCATATAAAGCCATTGTGTCTCTTCAGAAGACATGGATTTGGATTAGACCACTCGATTAGTTAATTTTACGATGGCTTTATGACATTTTTTGGATCTTTTAAGATTGAGAGGAATGGACTTTAAATGGAGGGACAGAAATCCCTCTGGTTCCATAAAGAATATCTTCATTTGTGTTTGGTAGCTAAACGAAAAAACGACATGATGGTGAGTCCATGATGACAGAATTTACATTTGTGGTACATTTGTATGTTTGTGTTTGGGTGAATTATACCTTATAACTAGGCCTACTACAGCAAGTTGTGCCTTGGATAAAAAAACTCTATTGCGAATCATATCGTTTCCATCAACGATACATATCGTCACATTTTTATATCGCGATATATCGTTTAACGATATAAGAATTAACTATATAAGAATTTAACTATATAATTCTTCACCCCTAGTTCCCTTTCAGTCGGTCACTACGACGTACGTCGGTAATAACCGACGAATTGGGATCACTTCAGAGAGCCCCTATCAGCTTCGAGAACTTAAGAACAGGCCAATGAACAATTGGCGTGCGAGATTTGCATCTCGCGCTCCGCCCCGCGCCGCGGGTATAAACAGGAAGCGAGAGCACCGCACTGACGTCATTCACTTCGGAGCCGAACCGGCGTTTGAAGTTGCAGACTGCTTCCTGATTCATTTCAGCGAAAAGAACTCTAAGAAGAGGAAAGAGAAGAGGATCGTTGTGCTGGTGTGACGGCATTCTCCAGCGGGACCGCGAACTCAGCTGCAAGTGAAACAACTGCTGTTATCACAGCAAACCTGTTGGTTTCGGTGGGCGTTTCCCTTATTGAGTGCAAACACAGGCTGCACTATCCCCTGTGTGTTGCCGCGGTTTCCCTGGGTGCTTCAGCACTCTCTTAAAAGAGCGTTTCCTCACAAAAAGAGCAACACGGGTGTGACACTGCGTCTTTTTCAAGATGTCATTCCACCCGTGCGTTTCTGGATGCGGTCGTTCCCTCTCGCCCGCTGACGGCCACACTCACTGCATCACGTGCCTGGGCTTACAGCATGCTGAGGCAGCGTTTGTGAATAGCTCGTGTTCTCACTGCGGGGAACATGACTATTGCGGTGCTTAGGTCGAGACTCACCTACCTCCGGGAAGGCGGAGTCCCCCTCCCCATACCTCGATCTAGAGCTATCCCTAACCAGGATAGACCTACTTCGACGGATGGCCGGGGTGACCTGAGGATAACGTTCAGGTCAAACCCGCCTAGTGTCCCTACGCAGGTCCCTGAACCCTCTCAAGCACCGCTGCCGGTGGCGCCACCGGAAGAGATCGCTGGTCCCGCCCACGGGCGCCCAGTCATCTCTTTCGGAGCGCCCGCGGACGAGCAGATGTCGATCGCAGCATCGGAGGGGGAGTTCCAGTCCTCAGAGGATGAGGATTCAGCTGTACTGCCTCCCTCTGGGAGAGTGGCAACGGCTGAGTCGGACCCTGAGTTGACGGCTATGCTTTCCCGGGCCGCCGAAAAGGTCGGGCTTGTGTGGAACCCTCCACCACGTCCCGAACCTTCTAGGTTGGATGATTGGTTCCTGGGGGGGGGTCGCGCTGGTTCTCAGCGTCCCGCCCCAGTGCCATTCTTCCCGGAGGTGCATGAGGAGCTTTCCAGGTCGTGGACGACACCCTTCAGTGCCAGAAACAGACCTGGAGGCTCCTCCCTCCTCACTACCCTTGACGGTGGACAGGCCAAGGGTTACGAGGGGATCCCGCCGGTCGAACGCGCCGTCGCGATGCAGCTGCGTCCGGCGTCCGCCTCCGAGTGGCGTGGTGATCCTCGTCTCCCGTCCAAAGCCTGTAGGTTTTCGTCCAGTCTAACTGCGAAGGCCTACAGGTCCTGCGGACAGGCCGCGTCTGCCTTGCATGCCATGGCGTTGCTTCAGGTGCACCAAGCCCAGGCACTCATGGACATGCACGAGGGTAGGTCTGACCCAGAGCTCCTCCGGGAGCTCCGGGCGGCGACGGACCTCGCCCTCCGGGCGACGAAAGTTACCGCCCGTTCCGTGGGTCAGGCGATGTCCACCTTAGTGGTCCAGGAACGGCATCTCTGGCTCAACCTGGCCGACATGAGGGAGACTGATAAGAACCGGTTCCTGGACTCCCCCATATCGTCGGCCGGGTTGTTCGGCGACGCGGTCGAGAATTTCACCCAGCAGTTCTCGGCCGCCCAGAAGCAGACGGAGGCCATCAAACACATCCTGCACCGGCGGCCCGCTGCTGCCTCCACCCAGCCGCCGGCTGCAGCACCTCCGCCTGCCCGTCGCCGAGGACGTCCTCCTGCGGCCGCCCCCGCTCCCGCCCCAGCCCAGCAGCAGCCTTCCACCGGCCGTGGGCGTGGAGCCGGTCGCGGGAAGAACGTCCAGCCCGCTCAGGCCGCTGCCAAGCCAGGTGGCAAGCGCCGTCGGAAGAGACCCTGAGACAGGCCGCCCAGAGATGGAGGAAACTGCTCTTCGGGAGATGGCTGCAGCACCACTCCTTCCCCCGGTGGAGGGCCGGGGGAACCCCATTTTTCTTTCTGATCCGCCACTGGCCCCAGTGCCAGTGGCACCCAAATTTTCAATAAAAGAGCAGTTTCCAACATCTCTGGGTGCCAAGAGAGCGCGTCTGACGGTATGCGACGCTACCATGCCTCGTACCCCTCAGACACCTCTCTCCTCGCCAACAGGGGGCGTCGGTTGTGCGGACGCACACAAAGTGCCTCCCCACGCTCGCCCGTCCCCTCAGCGGATGCAGGTCGTGTGTCAGACCCAGACCCCTGCACGGACCACTCCCATGTCGTCCTGGGGCCCCTGCGTTCCGCTGCGCTGCCCCGCTCCGGGTACGTCCGTGGTGCCGATGATCCCGCTTGCTCGGTCTCTGGGGGCCTGGCTAGCGCTCCCCAGCCCGTCTCGCTGGGTCATCCGCACCATCAGACTCGGCTATGCGATTCAGTTCGCCCGGCGTCCCCCGAAGTTCAGGGGTGTCCACTTCACTTCTATACCGAAGGAGGGCGCCCCCGTGCTTCAGGCGGAGATCGCTGTCCTATTGGCGAAGGACGCGATAGAGCCGGTCCCTCCAGCCGATATGAAGTCCGGGTTCTACAGCCCGTACTTCATTGTACCCAAGAAAGGTGGCGGGTTACGACCAATCCTGGATCTGCGTTACTTGAACCGCTCCCTTCACAGGATGCCGTTCCGAATGTTAACCCAGAAACGCATCTTCAGGTGCATCCGTCCCCAGGATTGGTTTGCAGCGATCGACCTGAAGGACGCGTACTTTCATGTCTCGATTCTCCCTCGACACAGACCGTTTCTACGCTTTGCTTTCGATGGACGGGCATACCAGTACAAAGTCCTACCCTTCGGGTTGTCCCTGTCGCCCCGTGTCTTCACGAAAGTCGCGGAGGCGGCCATTGCTCCCATGAGGGAGCGTGGTGTTCGCATCCTCAACTATCTCGACGACTGGCTGATTCTTGCCCAGTCGCGGGAGCAGTTGTGCGAACACAGGGACATGGTGCTTCGGCACCTCAGCCAGTTGGGTCTTCGGGTCAACTGGGAGAAGAGCAAACTCTGTCCCGTACAGAGGATCTCTTTTCTCGGGATGGAGATCGACTCGGTCGCCATGACTGCGCGCCTCACAGAGGAGCGCGTCCAGTCGGTGCTGAGCTGCTTGAGTACGCTCAAACGCAGTACAGCGGTTCCACTGAAACATTTTCAGAGGCTCCTGGGGCATATGGCAGCAGCAGCCGCAGTAACGCCGCTAGGGCTGCTCCATATGAGACCACTTCAGCACTGGCTACACGACCGGGTCCCGAGATGGGCGTGGCACAGCGGATCCCTCCGTGTCCAAGTGACGCCGAGATGCCGCCAAACCCTCACCCGTGGTCGGACCCTTCATTTCTACGGGCAGGAGTGCCTCTAGAACAAGTGTCCAGGCATCATGTTGTCTCCACGGATGCCTCACCCACGGGGTGGGGTGCCACGTACAACGGGCTTGCAGTATTGGGTCTGTGGACGGGGCCCCAACTGCAATGGCATATCAATTGCCTAGAGTTGCTGGCAGTTCGTCTTGCTCTCAGCCGCCTCAAAGGGTCGCTCAAAGACAAGCACGTTCTGGTCCGGACGGACAGCACGACGGCCGTTGCGTACATCAACAAACAGGGTGGTCTACGCTCCCGCCGTTTGTCCCAACTCGCCCGCCATCTCCTCCTGTGGAGTCAGAAGCACCTGAGGTCCCTTCGTGCGATTCACATTCCGGGCCTGCTCAACCGTGCGGCCGACGAGCTGTCGCGGTTGCCAGTGCTTCCCGGAGAGTGGCGACTCCACCCCCAGGTGGTCCAGCTGATTTGGAGTCGCTTTGGGGCCGCACAGATCGACCTGTTTGCCGCCCACGACACGACCCACTGCCAGTTGTTCTATTCCCTGTCCGAGGGGACCCTCGGCACGGATGCACTGGCACACAGCTGGCCCCGGGCTCTGCGCAAATATGCATTTCCCCCAGTGAGCCTTCTTGCACAGACTCTGTGCAAGGTCAGGGAGGACGAGGAGCAACTCCTCTTGGTAGCTCCGTACTGGCCCAACAGGACGTGGTTCCCGGAACTAGTGCTCCTCGCGACAGCACCTCCTTGGCCCATTCCTCTGAGGCAGGACCTTCTGTCTCAGAGACGGGGCACCCTATGGCACCCGCGTCCAGACCTCTGGAAACTCCATGTCTGGTCCCTGGACGGGACGCGGAGGTTCTAGGTGACCTACCGCAAGCGGTAGTCGACACCATCGCTTCCGCCAGAGCCCCCTCTACGAGACGGCTATATGCGTTGAAGTGGAACCTGTTCGTCGACTGGTGCTCTTCTCGCCGAGAAGACCCCCGGAAATGTTCGATCGGATCTGTGCTATCTTTTCTTCAAGACGGGTTGGAGAGAAGGCTGTCTCCCTCCACCCTCAAGGTATATGTTGCCGCCATCGCCGCAAGCCATGACCTCATTAATGGTGAGTCCTTAGGCAAGCATGATCTGATCGTCAGGTTCCTAAGGGGAGCGAGGAGACTAAATCCTCCTCGCCCTTCTTCTATACCCTCTTGGGACTTGACTCTGGTGCTGACCGCACTTCAGAGGGCGCCCTTCGAGCCTTTACAGTCAGTGGAGCTTAAGATCTTGTCTCTAAAGACAATACTCCTGATTGCATTGGCCTCAGTTAAGAGGGTAGGGGACCTGCAGGCATTTTCGGTCGACGAATCGTGCCTGGAATTCGGGCCGGGTGATTCTCAGGTGATCCTGAGACCCCGGCCTGGATATGTGCCCAAGGTTCCCACTACTCCCTTCCGGGACCAAGTGGTGAGCCTGCAAGCGCTGCCTTCGGAGGAGGCAGACCCAGCCCTAGCTTTGCTCTGTCCCGTCCGTGCTCTCCGGACTTACGTGGACAGAACGCAAAGCTTCAGGACCTCAGAGCAGCTCTTCGTCTGTTACGGAGGGCAGCAGAAGGGAAAGGCTGTCTCCAAGCAGAGGATGGCCCACTGGATAGTGGATGCCATCGTCTTGGCGTATGAATCCCAAGACGTGCCCTGCCCGCTCGGGGTTAGAGCGCACTCCACCAGGGGTGTTGCTTCTTCCTGGGCGTTGGCTCGTGGCGCCTCGCTGACAGACATTTGTAGAGCTGCGGGCTGGGCGACACCCAA
Organism: Gobio occitaniae; assembly: GCA_033150135.1. Taxonomy (NCBI): domain Eukaryota; kingdom Metazoa; phylum Chordata; class Actinopteri; order Cypriniformes; family Gobionidae; genus Gobio; species Gobio occitaniae. The sequence continues at coordinate 131,558 of JARQWZ010003472.1, read as the reverse complement.
CACGTTCGCTAGGTTTTATAGCCTGCGTGTAGAGCCGGTGGCTTCTCGTGTGCTCGCTTCCCATAGTCAGCTTCACTGAAGTGCCCGTTCTAGTGTCGGCTTGCTGCGCCATTCCCTTCCCCTGGAACGGATACGTGCGCTTATTTTCTCCAGTCGAGTTCCCCAGGATTGGCGAACCCTGTTGAGTCCTCCGCACCCCTCGGCAGTCGGATGTTGCGGAGCGTCCGACGCCAGGTCTGGCACTCGTATGCATTGGTGGAACTTGTGTCAGGCTGGGGTCCGTATGTTGTGACCCCTACGGCGGTCCCATACGTGTATTTCCACGGTACAGCTCCCTACGGCGAGCTCGTGTCTTTCCCTTGGCAGAGTCCTCTGCCGTCTCAGTACGGTGTCGTCCCCCGCCTGCATTAGGCTGGGGCCTCCCCTGGGACTTCGTATGTTGTGCTGCCCACGGCCAGCCCATACGTGTTTCTCCACATGGTAACTCCCTCCGGGCATGATGTGGCTCCCGCAGCGTCCTTCGGGCACGCTTTCCCAGCGTTATCCAATCAAGTCTGCTGAATGGGTCTTGCGGAACAGCAGTATGACTCTCCTAGCGTGAGTCTTCCCGCCCGCTTCAGAACGGGGTCTGAGGGGCTCTCGCTGGGCGCTGGAAGTGGTAGTAACTGTGGCGTTTTCCATAGGGATCCCAATTCGTCGGTTATTACCGACGTACGTCGTAGTGACCGACTGAAAGGGAACGTCTCGGTTACGTATGGTAACCCTCGTTCCCTGAAGGAGGGAACGGAGACGTACGTCCCGTCGCCACAGTTCCTTCCATCACTGCTATGGCCGAGTCACTGGTTCGGCTCCTCAGTGAAAAACGTCAGTGCGGTGCTCTCGCTTCCTGTTTATACCCGCGGCGCGGGGCGGAGCGCGAGATGCAAATCTCGCACGCCAATTGTTCATTGGCCTGTTCTTAAGTTCTCGAAGCTGATAGGGGCTCTCTGAAGTGATCCCAATTCGTCGGTTATTACCGACGTACGTCTCCGTTCCCTCCTTCAGGGAACGAGGGTTACCATACGTAACCGAGACGTTTCCGCATTAATCAAATCATAGACATTAATGTGTAATTGCCACCTCTTTAAATAGTTGTTTTTTTTAATGAGATTTAGGTTGCTTGTAGTTTTTTTCAGTTGTTTTATATATGAAAAAATTTACCCAAGTTTAACTGTCACCCCCCTTTTTGAGAATACACATGAAAATGCACTATCCAAACTTAAAGGGCTGTAATTCAAGAATATTTTGGAATATAGATCTATTTGATCTCTTTGAATATGGTCTTGTTTTAAAGCAGACACTCTGCAGATTATTGCTGAAGTGAAAGCAATTCAAAATATGAAAGCATGAAAAAGTTATGGAAGTTTAAATTTACTGTAAATAAAAAATACTGTACTAAATATTTTTTATAAAATACATATTTTACAAAAATGTTTTAATCTAAAATTACTATAAAATCAAAGTCATATGTCTAACCAAGTTATGTTCCAAATTTGAAGTTGATATCACAAAAATTGAAGTTCCCATGAAATTTTGTTTAGGCGCTGTACCACAAATAGCCACCGGGTGTCATTGAAATTCCATTGATTGTTTTTTTATGCATTTTCCTGTACATTTCTGTCCAAATGTCACTTCCATCACAAAACTGTTACCAAATATGGAACCTTGAGACTCGGACCTTTCTGGCGATATGTGTTTTGTCAAGATTAGAAAAGAAAACATAAACATGAAATATGACACCGCCCACTAGGGGAGGAGCCCGCTAGAAGAATTTAAAGTACCATTTCCATGGTAACGCAACATCCAATTTCAAAACGGTTTTCACAGGATGAATTTTGAGTTCATAAGCTTTAGTATGATACCTGATTAATGATAATTACTCAAATATATGATATGAAATAAATGCGATCAAAAAAAGAGTCCCCGGTGTCCTGGCGGGACGGTGACAGTTAAGAGGGTACAAATCTGCAAAAGCAGTAAGACAAAAAAATTATATTCAAAATACAATCACTGAAATCATGTCTTATTATCTTATACAGTGTTGGTAAGTAAATGTATCGTTTTGAGGATTATTAGATATTTTTATTATGAAACGAGTAAAAAAAAAAAAAGACTAACTAGGAACGTAAAAAGTCTTTTTTTGCCATGTGTGTAAATGTTAGAACACTAAGCCGTTTGAACTTTAGGGGTGTTTTGGGAAGGATAAGTGAATGAATGACTGAGAAGATGATGTAACTGTACATTTGAGGTCTCATTTGTACTCCGGAGATTCCTGAGGTCTCACACTTTCTGTTTTATATAGCAATATATTCTGTTTCTCACCATTTCTGGAGCAATTTCAGTACGCATCACCCCATTTATATCAAGCGTGTTACTTCGTTTGGTGAGACAGTGTTGGATTTCTTTTCCACCGCAGTGCAGATAGAACTGGATAGGATTTGTATTACTTTTGTGTGAGATGACAAATTTAACTTTGTACAGCCAAGTGTTTTGACAGGAACAGGGGAATTGTAAAAGATGAGCACTTGATGAAAACTTGATCCGAAGACTCATGCCTTCAGAAAGTGTGAGTATATGCATTATGAGTGCAGGTTTTTGAAGAATATGACCGACGTGAAGATTTCTAGAGATGGTACTGAAAGCAGATGGATGTTAAAAGACCATTACTTCCATTCAATTGTCAAGCTTGAAAGTTTTACAACCTACTATCCAGTTAAATGCGTCAAGACTAAGCTATCCAGAGGTTGCAACCCACTTCTGCAATCTCGTTTTTGTTTTCTGGGAACGGAACTGGATATTCAATGAGAAAAATGAATAGTGTCCATTGGGAATTGCCTGGATAATGAAAAGTAGGTGTTGCGTAGTCGAATGGAGGCAGAAAAACAGCTGAAAAAAGGTGGAAAAAAAGATTAGGTTAAAGATTCGTCAGGCACAAAAAGAGCAGAAACATGCTTTTGAAACGTATAGTAAATGGGCTATTTTGACTTCATGTTGACTTGCATAACAATATCACGGCCCTAACATCTGCGTGCTGACTTCACCAGTTCCTCCACGGCCAACTTCCTCCAAACACATGTGTTTATGGGTGTGGGTCTTTCTCTCCAGAGCCCCTCTTCATATCTGGTCCAGGGAGCAACTGCAGCTTATTTGAATTCAAAGGGTGGGGCTACACGTTCAGATAGCCGACATGAGAAAAATATGAGGTTCATATCTGAAAAGCACCAGAGAGAGACAGATAAAGAGGTGAGACGTTTAGCACATGGCCCTTTAACAGCGTGCACTGTCAAACTCGAGGCAAAGTTCCAGTCAGTGGACGTCAATTGGTGAAACAAGGCAAACCAACCTGCTGCCGCTGGCCTGGTAAGTTTTAGCTCTGTCGTTCACTCCACTTTGTTGTGTTTTTGCTGTCGTGAGACCCTCATGTAGCTTCGTAAGGACATGCTGCCCTTTCGCTGGGACAGAAGGTGAGGACATTAGATCCACGCTGCAAGGCAACACCTGCAATGTAACTAATTGTCGGTCTCATTCTGTCAGCAGCGACGCTTTCGAATTTGACAAATAAGACTCATCACAGGCGCCTGGTCCTTCGTGTCACTTTTGCCTTTTCCTGGGAAAAGTTTGATAATCCACAACACCTTAATTAGCTTCCACACGCACATATTCCTCCTCAATGTGACTTTACGCTGAAGTGACTGATTTGGAAGGTTAAACAGGATTAGCATGCTGCTAAGCTAACATTGCGATAATCTAATAAGTATAAGAAGCACATAGCACTCATAAATGTTAAGTAAAATGTTTTTTTGTTAGACTAGACTTTTTCATTATTGAACAAGTGAACGTTTAGTCAACAAGTCAGGTGGATTCTGATTGGCTGTCAGTGTTTTTATCGTTCATCAGCTGGGAAAAAAATCTTTCTGAAAGTGATTCCATCTATATCGTTCCTCTGTGTCATTGTTATAGTTGTGGTATGGACTCCGGTATTCTTTTAGCGATTATTAAAACGTTATAGTTATTGTTATAGGTACTGTCCATATTCCAGTAGGCCTAGTTGATGTTAGCATGTTGCTAAGGTAACAACATGCTGTAATAAGCATAAAAAAGTACATAGGACTAAAAATATTGATTAAAAATTACATTTTTATATTAGATTAGACTTTTATTATTTCTAGTCAACACATCTGCCATCTTGTATATTTTTACACAGCTTGTTGATAGCCTATAGAAGCATAAAAAGGAAAATACACGCACATTTTGAGTAAAATAGTGATTGTTTTTATTATATAAGACTTTTTAAATGATACACTCTAAAAAATGCTGGGTTAAAAACAACCCAAGTTGGGTTGAAAATGGACTAACCCAGCAATTGGGTTTTTTTAACCCAGCGATTGGGTTGTATTAACAAGCAAACATTTAACCCAACCGCTGGGTTAAAATGACCCATTCACTGGGTTAAAACAACCCAATTGCTGGGTTATTCCATTTTCAACCCAACTTGGGTTGTTTTTATCCCAGCATTTTTTAGAGTGTACTTTTTGATGTTTAACATATTACAAGTCTATAATCCAACCCGATCTCACGGCAATTCGTATATATTTTACGAGGTTTGTACAACCTCACTCATACGAAATTTGTAAGTTTTTTGCTAAATCGTACTTATTTGACGAGTTGCCAAATTCGTATGAATTCGTACGAATGACCTACCTCAAAGCCCGCCCCTAAACCTACCTGTCACTGGGGTTTAGACAAAACGTACAAATTCGTATGAGTAAGGTCGTACGAATTAGCCACCTCGTAAAATACGTACGATTTGGTCGTGAGACAGCGTCCGTATAATCAGCATTTCTCTGGACTTATCAGCCATTTTATCACAAAGAATAGTCTCTATTGATTCCAATAAAAACTGATGTTAGCTTGTTGCTAAGCTAACAACCTCAACATTTTTTTACTTTTATTATTTCTAGGCGACACATCTGCCATCTTGTATATTTTTACACAGCTTGCTGATAGCCTATAGAAGCATAAAAAAGAAAGTACACACACATTTTGAGTAAAATAGTGATTTTTTTTTATTATATAAGGCTTTTCAAATTATACTTTTTGATATTTAACATATTACAAGTGTATAATCTAACCCGATCTCACGCAATTCGTATATATTTTAAGAGGTGGCTAATTTAAACGAATTTGTACAACCTCACTCATACGAATTTGTACGTTTTTTGCTAAATCGTACGTATTTGACGAGTTGCCAAATTCGTATGAATTCGTACGAATTACCTACCTCAAACCCTGCCCCTAAACCTACCCATCACTGCGGTTTAGACAAAACCTACAAATTCGTACGAATTAGCCACCTCGTAAAATACATACATTTTGGTCGTGAGATAGCGTTGGTATAATCAGCATTTCTCTGGACTTATCAGCCATTTTATCACAAAGAATAGTCTCTATTGATTCCAGTAAAAACTGATGTTAGCTTGTTGCTAAGCTAACAACCTCATACTCTAATAAGCATCAAAAGTACAAAGCACTCATAAAATTGATTAAAATACTATTTCTTATTAGAATGCGCTTTTTAATTGATATTTTGCTACGTGAATTTCTAGTCGACTTGTCCACCATCTTGGAAACATTTTGTTTACGTAGCTTAAGAAGCACGAGAAGTCCTTTACACACAAATATTAAGTAAAATATTTTTTGTTTATTATACTACACTTTTTGATTGCTACTTTTGAAGTATTGAATAAATTATATCAATTATATAAACACACGGGGAGACTAATCAACATGAAAAACTACAAAGAACTAAAAAATAAAGCACAGGAAACACTTCAACTTAAAGGGTTAGTTCACCCAAAAATGAAAATTCTGTCATTAATTACTCACCCTCATGTCGTTGGACACCCGTCAGACCTCCGTTCATATTCGGAACACAAATGAAGATATTTTAGTTGAAAGCTGATGGCTGAGAAAGGCTTCAGACAGGCCTCCATTGGCATTCAGTACATTCACACTCCCAAGACCCATAAAAGGCACTTAAAACGTCGTTACAAAGTCCATCTCACCACAGTGGCTCTACAATAATTTTACGATGCGACGACAATATTTTTTGTGCGCAAAAAAAAAATCAAAATAACACCTTTATCCAACTTGTTCTCGACTTCCGTGTGCCTCCACGACGTATGCGCGAGAATATGACGCAGATCCGGCGTTCGGACACATGACCCAGAAGCGATTTGTTTACGAGCAGAGGAAGACGCGCGTGTCTAAGCTGTTGGATTCTACATTGATCGTGCTTTAGGTCTCGGCGTAGTGCTCAAAATGGGGCTTAAGTGTGTATTTCATGGATTCCCGAACGCCGGCGCTACATCATATTCTCGCGCATGCGTCGTGGAGGCACACACGGAAGTCGAGAAAAAGTTGGATAAAGTCGTTATTTTGATTTTTTTTTGCGCACAAAAAATATTGTCGTCGCATCGTAAAATTATTGTAGAGCCACTGTGGTGAGATGGACTTTGTAACGACGTTTTAAGTGCCTTTCATGGATCTTGGAAGTGTCAATGTACTGAATGCCAATGGAGGCCTGTCTGAAGCCTTTCTCAGCATCAGCTTTCAACTAAAATATCTTAATTTGTGTTCCGAAGATGAACGGAGGTCTTACGGGTGTCCAACGACATGAGGGTGAGTAATTAATGACAGAATTTTCATTTTTGGGTGAACTAACCCTTTAAAAGTCCAAGGACAGACACAGAGCACATGTGATACCGCCCTATACCTTAAATAGGGCACTATTTGAAGCGACAGTCATTTGTAGGGATGTCCGAAACCATAGTTATTGAGTGCACTTATTCTATCCCACATTGCACCACAATAACGAGTGTCCGAATTCACTCACTTGTTTTCATTCACTCCTTCAAGTGAACTTTATTAGTGGACTAATGTAGGGAATAGTGAATGAGGGTTTAGGGGGCGATTTCGGATCCAGCCATCCTTTCTCGAGTCTTCCGCCATTTTCAGGTTTTTTTTTTTTTAGCTTGCACTGCATTCTGGGATTTCCTTCTTTGTAAAGGATACGTGGGTTGTTGCCTTAAAGGATTAGTTCACTTCAAAATGAAAATTTCATGATATTTTACTCGCCCCCATCTCATCCAGGATGTTCATGTCTTTCTTTATTCAGTCGAAAAGAAATTAAGTTTTTTGAGGAAAACATTCCAGGATTTTTCTCCACATTATGGACTTCGATGGCAACCAAAATGTTGAAGGTCCAAATCAATGCAGTTTCAAAGGAAGGGCTTCAGAAGCTCTGCACGATCCCAGACGAGGAATAGGGTCTGATCTAGCGAAACCATCGGCCATTTAAAAAAAAAACATTACAAATTTATTTATGTCTTAAAAAATGTCCGGAAAGTGACCTTTCCGACGTAATTACGCAATCTGTGGTGGTTACAAAGTATATATATTTTTTTTATGACCGATCATTTCATTGGATAAGACCCTATTCCTCGTCTGGGATCGTGCAGATCCTCTGAAGCCTTTCATTTGAAACTGCATTGATTTGGACCTTCAACATTTTGGTTGCCATTGAAGTCCATTATGTGGAGAAAAATCCTGGAATGTTTTCCTCAAAAAACTTAATTTCTTTTCCACTGAAGAAAGACATGGACACCTTGGATGAGATGGGGGTGAGTAAAATATCAGGACATTTTCATTTTGAAGTGAACTAAACCTAATTTTTGTCCAAAAGTAAGGTAATGTAGAAGGAATGAAATTATTTGAGCATGTATATGTTGTCTTAAAATGCTGCCTAAGTAGACAGAACACTAGCACAGTTGATGTGTCTTTAATTAGCTGTGTGTATGTATATGTGAATCTATTACTGCTAGTTTACTCTTTTGAAGATGACCCTTTTAGTTATCATATATGAGACTCGTTCTTAAATTGGGAAGAGAAACTCTTTCAACGGCAAATTAAAACTGCAGCATGTTTACGTGAACTGGCCGCAAGATCAGAGAACAGATTCATATGTTCTTGACTGATAACTTTGAGCGCTCACCAGTGTTTCATCCAACGATTAATTTTCTAAAAATAGGGGCGTGGGTCTGTATGTGTGCGGCAACAGCCAATCAGAAGTCAGATCTCTCTCTGAGATTCTGTGCCGCAGCCAACAGCTTCACAGTCTGATATCAGACAACTGTCGACACTTTCGGATCACAGCTGATGTGTCAGAGCTAACTGAGAGTCTCATGAAAGCAGTTTTTCTTCGTAGATGCACCAGTATTGAAGAAAATACAGTGTTAAAAACATGATTATACATACATTTTAATATGTATTTGTATTTTAAAAACGGATACCCTCATGATTCTTGTCTAGATTACATTACCAACAAGCAAGTCATGGAGAATTTTACTTCCTACACCCCACTCCCTACTTCCAAATCTACACTCTCCATAAGCCCAAATGATCCAGATCTACAGACCACAACTTTACACAATGCCACATGTAAGTATTATCTAATCAACCAATCACATGGCAGTTGCTTCAATGCATTTAGGGGTGTGGTCCTGGTCAAGACAATCTCCTGAACTCCAAACTGAATGTCAGAATGGGAAAGAAAGGTGATTTAAGCAATTTTGAGCGTGGCATGGTTGTTGGTGCCAGACGGGCCGGTCTGAGTATTTCACAATCTGCTCAGTTACTGGGATTTTCACGCACAACCATTTCTAGGGTTTACAAAGAATGGTGTGAAAAGGGAAAAACATCCAGTGTGCGGCAGTCCTGTGGGCAAAAATGCCTTGTTGATGCTGGAGGTCAGAGGAGAATGGGCCGACTGATTCAAGCTGATAGAAGAGCAACTTTGACTGAAATAACCACTCGTTACAACCGAGGTATGCAGCAAAGCATTTGTGAAGCCACAACACACACAACCTTGAGGCGGATGGGCTACAACAGCAGAAGACCCCACCGGGTACCACTCATCTCCACTACAAATAGGAAAAAGAGGCTACAATTTGCACGAGCTCACCAAAAGTGGACAGTTGAAGACTGGAAAAATGTTGCCTGGTCTGATGAGTCTCGATTTCTGTTGAGACATTCAGATTGTAGAGTCAGAATTTGACGTAAACAGAATGAGAACATGGATCCATCATGCCTTGTTACCACTGTGCAGGCTGGTGGTGGTGGTGTAATGGTGTGGGGGATGTTTTCTTGGCACACTTTAGGCCCCTTAGTGCCAATTGGGCATCGTTTAAATGCCACGGCCTACCTGAGCATTGTTTCTGACCATGTCCATCCCTTTATGACCACCATGTCCCCATCCTCTGATGGCTACTTCCAGCAGGATAATGCACCGTCACAAAGCTCCAATCATTTCAAATTGGTTTCTTGAACATGACAATGAGTTCACTGGACTAAAATGGCCCCCACAGTCACCAGATCTCAACCCAATAGAGCATCTTTGGGATGTGATGGAACGGGAGCTTCGTGCCCTGGATGTGCATCCCACAAATCTCCATCAACTGCAAGATGCTATCCTATCAATATGGGCCAACATTTCTAAAGAATGCTTTCAGCACCTTGTTGAATCAATGCCACGTAGAATTAAACTATTGTTGTTCCAAACCTGCATGAGTTTCTTTGTTCTGCTGAACACAAAAGAAGATGTTTTGAAGAATGTTTGAAACAAAGATAATAGAGCAACCATTGACTACCATAGTATTTGTTTCCCTACTATGGAAGTCAATAGTTGCTCTTTCTGCTTGGTTACAAACATTCTTCAAAATATCTTATTTTATGTTCAGCAGAACTAAGAAACTCATGCAGGTTTGGAACAACATGAGGGTGAATAAATAATGGGTGAACTATCCCTTTAAGGCAGTTCTGAAGGCGAAAGGGGGTCAAACACTGTATTAGTATGGTGTTCCTAATAATCCTTTAGGTGAGTGTATATATATATTGATATACACATTTATAACAATCTTCAAAAAACAAATAAAGACGTTGAGATCTGAAAGGGCGGGAAAAGTAGGAAGTCAGGAAAACATAAAACATAAAACATAAATATAGGACTTGTGCAGATGGTGTTTTGTGATTCTGGTCTGGTAGAGCTTTGTTCAGGTTGGCCTTTGATTTAGTGCCTTTGAAAAGTGCCCGATTGGTGTATGTACACGAGGCCTTTTCATGATATCCAGCTTTGAGCGAATAACGGCAAGGATGGCGAAGTGTGTATTGATTCTTCAGACTCCTTGTGTGTGGATAGTGTTTCAGGATCATGAAACTGGATCTACTTTTGGATTAAAACTAAATAACTTCCTCTTAATATATGAATATACAACATGTTCACAATAGTCTAATTGTTTAATGTTATATAATATCTATTTCATATTTCTATTAATATATGTTTATAATAATCATAAGTAATGAAAAAAGACAATGAATTTCTAAATGATAAAATAAACTATAATATAAAATTATGATGTTGATAAATTATAATTTATATGATAAATTATAATTATTATTTGTTTTAAATGATTTTTAATATATCTATTTTATTAAAACAATAGAATTTATCATTTCAATAAAATTATTATTTGTGTACATTAGTAATAAGTAAAGCATATTCAAAGTATAATATAGCTCAAATAAATTATAATTTAAAATTATACATATAATTTGAAGCATGAAGGAAAAACATTGCATCATTTATTTCCATCAAGAGGTGCATCAATGTTTTGGTTAAGATCTTGTATTGACAATGCAAGAGTCCAGCACTCGGTAAAGTGTGTATTCAAAGTATTCATCCTGGAATATGGCCATAATGTGTCTTCCTACATGGTTGTTTAAGAAATTAAAGCTACACACTCAATCAATTAGGGTTAGAAGAACGGCCGCCAAACATATAACACGCTAGAAACACAATAATCATTGCAATAATGATCCAATCATAGACTCTTAAGCATTTGCCTATTTTAATCCAAACAGAATTGGCCGGGCAGTGTGTGTATAACTTTAATGTAAATATTGTAAACCTTTTTTCTTTGTTCTACAATAAAAAAATATTTCATCTCTCCATCATTCGCTGTGTCCTTAAATATTTCTTCAGAAAGACTTTGGACTGTGATCTGACTGGCAGGAAAGTGGAGTGCCTATACATTTTGCTGTTGTCTGAAAGATCTCCATGTTGGAGCAATAAAAGGCTTTTCTTCCAGTTGCGTTCCTCCCTTTAGCCGTTATAGAGTGCCTCTCGCTAAACAAATTGCACATCACTCTAGCGCGGCGGCCCGGCGTAGAGCGAGCAATGTTTTGAAAGCTTGAGATTATTGGGCTGCCATACGTGCGGCAACTTACCAAGACAAAGAGAGAGTGTTGTATAACAGTTATTGTGCGCACACAAAAAGGACCATAACAATATGTACTAAAACCACATTTGGCCAGTAATTGTTTCTCGAGGGAGCTTTTGTAAAATAATGTTTGCATGGCTTTTCCATGATAAAACTCTTGATTTCTGACAGCTATTAATTAACTAAAGGAAAAAATACCAAAGTTGCCTCATATGTAGTCGGTCACATGACTATATTTCATTGTGAAATTGAGGAAGTGATGTAGAATGTGCTGAAACCTTTTAGCCATAAAGGGGGGGGGGGGGGTTCTGTTTGAGTCGAAAATGTCTGTTTTCCTAGCCTAGTCCTACCAGACTCACGTACGTTTCATTTGTACAGAGAGTCTGGCCACTCTCCATTGACAAGCGTTAACTTCTTTGAAGGCGGGAACTCTGTTGAAGTTTAAAACTATTGGATCTGCCCAGAGCCGCTCTGGATCTGCCATAACCAATCGCTAAAATTTGGTCGTGACGCATGTCATCTCAAACTAGCGCACAACATCAACGTCATCGTTCTCACCCACTCCCTCTGTTCGCTGATTGGGCTGATATGAATACAATTGTCACTCATAAAATTAAACATCTTGAAAAATAAAAATGCATCTACAAATATCTCACAACACAACCAAATACAAAAATGTGCTGCAAATACTCACAATGTAACCATATATAGAAACGTGCTGCAAATACTCGAAACTCAACCAAATACAAAAACACGCTGCAAATAACACAGACCACAACGGAAATGTTTTTCAAGGGGACCCCAACAAGTGACGAACCTGGCTGGGACGGCCTACTGTGCTGCTCAATGTCTACTCGTCTGTGGTGTTGTCATTAACCTGAAAGGTTTGTTTTTTGTTTATTTTAACATGTTTCTGTATTTGGTTGTGTTGTGAGTATTTGCAGTGTGTTTCTGTATTTGGTTGCGTTGTGAGTATTTATAGTGTGTTTCTTTATTTGGTTGCTTTGTGAGTATTTCCAGTGTGTTTCTTTTTTGGTTATGTTGTGAGTATTTCCAGTGTGTTTCTGTATTTGGTTGCTTTGTGAGTATTTCCAGTGTGTTTCTGTATTTGGTTGCTTAGTGAGTATTTGGTTGCATTGTGAGTATTTGCAGTGTGTTTCTGTACTTGGCTGTGTTGTGAGTATTTGCAGCTTGTTTCTGTATTTGGTTGCATTGTGAGTATTTGCAGTGTATTTCTGTATTTGGTTGCGTTGTGCGTATTTGTAGTGTGTTTCTGTATTTGGTTGCTTTGTGAGTATTTGGTTGCGTTGTGAGTATTTGTTGTGTGTTTCTGTACTTGGTTGTGTTGTGAGTATTTGGTTGCATTGAGTATTTGTAGTGTGTTTCTGTATTTGGTTGCGGTGTGAGTATTTGTAGTGTGCTTTTGTATTTGGTTGCTTTGTGAGTATTTGTCGTGTGTTTCCGTATTTGGTTGCTTTGAGTATTTGGTTGTGCTGTGAGTATTTGCAGTGTTTCTGTATTTGGTTGTGTTGTGATTATTTGTAGTATTTCTGTATTCTGTATTTGGTTGTGTTCTGAGTATTTGCAGTGTGTTTCTGTATTTTTGTTTGTGTTGTGAGTATTTGTAGTGTGTTTCTGTATTTGGTTGTGTTGTGAGTATTTGTAGTGTGTTTCTGTTTTTGGTTGCGTTGTGAGTATTTGCAGTGTGTTTCTGTTTTTGGTTGCGTTGTGAGTATTTGCAGTGTTTCTGTATTTGGTTGTGTTGTGAGTATTTGTAGTGTGTTTCTGTTTTTGGTTGCGTTGTGAGTATTTGCAGTGTGTTTCTGTTTTTGGTTGCGTTGTGAGTATTTGCAGTGTTTCTGTATTTGGTTGTGTTGTAAGTATTTGCAGTGTGTTTCTGTATTTGGTTGTGTTGTGAGTATTTGTAGAGTGTTTCTGTTTTTGGTTGCTTTGTGAGTATTTGGAGCACAAACGATGTCAATCAGGTTTTCTTAATTTGCTAGTGTTTTTTCTATTTGCATGTGTTTTCTTCAGTTGCAGCGTGTTGAGCTCTCTCGGCCACTGTACACAAGTTATTCTGTCCAATTTGTGAGTGAATCAGTCACTGAGTTAAATAGTGAATTAAATAATTCAGATTGGTTCTTCGAACCTGTTAACATTATTCTTTAAAATTATTTCACTCAAAAGAGTGATTTTTAGCACTTAGATTTAGTTGCGTTGCCTATATGAATACATTTTACTTGTAAAATGAAACATAAATCTTGCAAAATAATAATTGAGATCACTCATAACAAAGTTAGAGAAGTGGTGTTGACAACTATTCCATTTTTTATTATTTTATTAATGTTATTCAAAACAGATTTCTCTGAAACAAGCCTCAACTGTGCCAAATACCCAAATTCTAAAAGTCGTATCTCATCATTAAAAAGGCTCATAATTTGCTTCTGAATAAATTACCGTTTAGTATCAATGTCTGATTAATGAAAGAATCCTTCTTTTGAGTCAAATCTCGTCAGAGAATCATTTGAACAGGTTCACAGAACTGGTCTGAATGATTCATTCAGGAAACAATCTGATCGATTTTTTCACAGTTGGACTATTCAGTCATGAAATGGATTGATGGAAATGTTCACAAACATTGAGTTGAATCTTTTGTAGTAAAACACTGGCATTTCCTACTCCAACAAGTGCCTGTTAATTCTGAAATTACCCCACATCCATGTTAAACAATTCCCATCTGAATATCACTTAAGATCTGCCTCTTGTCAATCCTACCTTGATATGTCACGTAATGAAACTTCTCATTCTTCTGAATTCATAACGATCTGTGTTTCATCTCCAGGCTGTGGTTAAAATGTCTTTGAGATTTATTGTTATTGTGCCTCTTCAGATCTGGAGGGCGTTCTCGTCTTTTTCTTGCGTGCCAAATCGATTGCAGGTAAACTAATCTACTTTTGAAGTCACCTGAATAAAGAAGCCCTCCAGACGAAAGCTTTTACCGTACATGCCGAGTGGACAGGGAATTGTGGGATTGCAGTCAATGGGGCCTGTCATGGTTTCCATGGTTGCCGTCTCCAGGGAGACGGAAGATGAGAGAAGCATCCATGCTGATATGGGCTCAGATAACATGTGAGTGGATGTAGACTCCATAAAGTCTTAAAATCATTTACGTAATATGAGGTATTTTTATGGTTTTGTAAATAATTTGCTGTACTATCCATCCATTCAAGGGTTCAAGAGTTTCACATGAATATTGTTTTAATGATTTCATTAAGTGATAAAAGTTCAGTGATTCAGTGAGTTGTTGACTTGGGAAACAATCGGACCAAATCAGTCAAATTTGTGAATTGTTCAATCCTGTTTGTGAATGTATCAGTCAGTACATTTCACAAGCAAATTGGTTTTCGTAAATAAGTCATTTTGTAAGTGAAACTATCATTTGATTTGGTGAATGAATCATTTAGACCAGTTTTGTGAATCATTCCATTGTTTCCTTAAACAAGTCATTTAATCCATTTTAAGAGTGAATCAGTAATTCCATTGGGTGAATAAATCATTCAGACTGATTGTGTGTGAATTGTTCAATCATTTTCACCCACAAGTCATTGAGTCCAATTTAAAAGTGATTCAATTGTTTTGTAGGATGATTAAATCATTCAGACCAGTTAATAGTTTTATTGTTTGCATTTATTTGGTTGCGTTGTGATTATTTGTAGCTCTTTTCTGTATTTGGTTGTGTTGTGAGTATTTGTAGTGTGTTTTAGTATTTAGTTGAGTTGTGAGTATTTACAGCTCTTTTCTGAACTTGATTGAGTTATGAGTATTTGCAGTGCGTTTCTGTATTTGGTTGCGCTGTGAGTATTTGTAGTGTGTTTCTGTATTTGGTTGCATTATGAGTATTCGTAGCTCTTCTGTATTTGGTTGAGTTGTGAGTATTTACAGTGTGGTTCTGTATTTGGTTGAGTTGTGAGTATTTGTAGTGTGTTTCTGTATTTGGTTGAGTTGTGAGTATTTGTAGTGTGTTTCTGTATTTGGTTGAGTTGTGAGTATTTGTAGTGTGTTTCTGTATTTGGTTGAGTTGGGAGTATTTACAGTGTGGTTCTGTATTTGGTTGAGTTGTGAGTATTTACAGTGTGTTTCTGTATTTGGTTGAGTTGTGAGTATTTGTAGTGTGTTTCTGTATTTGGTTGAGTTGTGAGTATTTGTAGTGTGTTTCTGTATTTGGTTGAGTTGTGAGTATTTACAGTGTGGTTCTGTATTTGGTTGAGTTGTGAGTATTTACAGTGTGTTTCTGTATTTGGTTGCCTTGTGAGTATTTGTAGCTCTTTTCTGAACTTGGTTGAGTTGTGAGTATTTGCAGTGTGTTTCTGTTTTCGGTTGCGTTGTGAGTATTTGCAGTGTGTTTCTGTATTTGGTTCCTTTGTGAATATTTGTAGTGTGTTTCTGTATTTGGTTGCCTGGTGAGTATTTGTAGCTCTTTTCTGAACTTGGTTGAGTTGTGAGTATTTGCAGTGTGTTTCTGTATTCGGTTGCGTTGTGAGTATTTGCAGTGTGTTTCTGTATTTGGTTCCTTTGTGAATATTTGTAGTGTGTTTCTGTATTTGGTTGCCTTGTGAGTATTTGTAGCTCTTTTCTGAACTTGGTTGAGTTGTGAGTATTTGCAGTGTGTTTCTGTATTCGTTTGCGTTGTGAGTATTTGCAGTGTGTTTCTGTATTTGGTTGCTTTGTGAATATTTGTAGCTCTTTTGTGTATTTGGTTGAGTTGTGAGTATTTGCAGTGTGTTTCTGTATTTGGTTGAGTTGTGAGTATTTGCAGTGTGTTTCTGTATTTGGTTGCGTTGTGAGTATTTGTAGCTCTTTTCTGTATTTGGTGGAGTTGTGAGTTTTGCAGCTCTTTTCTGTATTTGGTTGAGTTGTGAGTATTTGTAGCTCTTTTCTGTATTTGGTTGCATTGTGAGTATTTGCAGCTTCTTTCTGTATTTGGTTGCGTTGTGAGTATTTGCAGCTTGTTTCTGTATTTGGTTGAGTTGTGAGTATGTGTTGCCCTTTTCTGTATTTGGTTGCGTTGTGAGTATTTATAGCTCTTTACTGTATTTGGTTGCATTGTGAGTATTTGTAGCTTGTTTCTGTATTTGGTTGCGTTGTGAGTATTTGTTGCTCTTTTCTGTATTTGGTTGAGTTGTGAGTATTTGTAGTGTGTTTCTGTATTTGGTTGCCAAAGTATACTTTGGGCTTAAGGCTGTTATGATCCAAACAATTCCTGATGGATAATATAAAATCCTGCTCAATTTTTTTCCCTCATTGACCATCCTGTTTTAGATCACATTGCATTGATTTTAATAAAGTCATTTATTGGTATTCATAGATCTAAGGTGTTCAAACATTGATCAAGTGAACCACGAGCTGGTGGACCTCAAGGGGGTCAACGTTTATCTGATTAACATTCTGCTACCAAAAAACGTCTTTCTCCATTAACCTCCATTGACTTAAAAAAGCCGGATTTCGTCAACCTAATAGATGTCTACCAATGACGAACTGCTTTGTCTGGAACTTTGGTTGTCTTTTGACTTCTCAGGATAGTTGGTGACAAAGGAATGGGAAGACTTTAGACCTCCTTGGTTGACCTGCTAAGCCACGTTTGGTGAAGTTGGTTAGGGTCTACAAGGTCATGTAAAACCAGATTGACCGCCATAAGCTAGTCTGACTTCAAGGTATTAGGTTGAAAAGCGTTTTTGACATAGAACCAATGTCTATAAATTCACCAATTTTTGAATGAGAAGGACAAGATTAGAAAAAAAAAACGAAGAGACTTTAACATTTCTACCGCTGACATGAACTTGGAAGGACACAGCCCGAGGTAGGGTTAAGAACACAGCAAAAAGGTTCACACGTCTGCTGGAAGAGGACCAGAGGCATTAGATGACATGAGCATTCACTTTAGCACGATCCTAACAGAAAAAAATGTGTGAAAAACGGAGGTGTGGGTTGTGATTTCCTCTACTGTCACCACTTTCTTCTCACTTAGAGCGAGAAGAGCACACACACATATTTTATTCTGAGTGAAAGTGAGATAGGATGTAGACAGGAAGTAGATATCTAGTCGCAATTTTTCTGTTGCCGTACAGGCAGACAATAATTGGCATTGAGCGATCCGGACAACACGAACGTACTGGTAGTGTGTTTTCACACTCCCTCAGGAACAATATCAGTATCGGAAATAACCTAAAGCCTACAGTGGAAACTCAAACATGCTACAGGAGAAAGTGGACACAATTGTAAGTGTGTGCGCTACAGACTCTCTCCCTCTCTCTGATACACACACACACACACACACACACACACTGTGCTGCGTCTGATTAAGTGGGAGTGTCGGTTTATCGTGGGCTCTCAGGGAGTCATGGACGCAGAGCTACAGGAGGACTCACACAATGTGTCTTGCAGGCCTGATAGCACTAGGGTTCTCAACTCTGCATGCTCCATTTGTCCAAGACCACTAGAGCAAATATTTCTGTTTGTATTTGTTAATACACTTTTTTTGTGAGTGAAAGTGAATATGCAAATTTGTAATTTCTCAGTATTTCTCTGATTCGTGGTATACTAACTAGTCGTGGTGCAATGTCATCTTTTTTTTCTATTATTTATAATAAAAATAATAATTTGTTACATTTATATTAGGGCTGAACGATTAATTGCATTTGCGATAATATCGCGATATGATAAAACACGATTTCCTAACCGCAAAGGCTGCGATTACAGTCTGGTCACGTGACACGCGGGAGTAAAGTCTGCAGAAGAAGCAACTTGGCACGTTACACATGCCTGGCCTAAAAGGGGAAAAAAACTGTTTGTGTTTTATCTATCTAATATTGTGTTGTTCATACTATAGGCTACAATAGAGGTGGGAGAAAAGATTCTTCTCCAATGATTCTGGATCGATTCTGAGCTTAGATTTTAACTGCAGGTGCGTGGTGGCGCTGCGTGTGTTTTAGAAACACCCGTATTCTGATTGCTTCCATTATCTCTCTCTTTCTCTCTCTCTCTCTCACACATACACACACACAATCACACACGAACCATAAAATAATATTTCATAACGTCCGGAACGGTTGACGGCGCGAATCGCAATGACATTCGCAGGCTTCTTTGCACAGGATAAGCGCTGTGAGAAACTTAGCTTTGATGTCACGCTTACAGAGTGTGTTCTCGCCCGCCGGTATTTTCCTTACAAACGCTCAACGAAGGCTTCATTCATGTCGTTAGGAATGCAGTGTGCTTGTATATTAAAAAATAAGTAACTCACTGACAGAAGGTTTTCCATTTCAAATGCTCCCGCGGCGCTTTGTGAAGAGTGCTCGCGAGCACGCGTCTGTGCGCGTCTCAAAATGCTTTTATGACGCAAAATTAATGTAAGCACCGTCAGTAATGTCTTAATGAATTAATCAGACAGGGCAAAAACATCTTATATTTCAAAAGAGATCTGTGCATTATTGTGAATGCAGGTCTCCCGCTGTCTATGATGATGTCATCATTAATAATCAAACAACAGTAAAGCTGAGAAAGAGAAAAATCACTCACAGTTCAGACACTCTTAAATACTGAAAGCACTCTTTGTTCATTGCTTGTAATATGTTTTTTGTTCCTCTTTATGATTTACTAGCTTATGTTTTGCAGCTATATTAGTTTATATATTTAAAATTATTAACATGCAATTGTTTTAATTCAAATGTTATAATGTCCTAGTTATTTTAAAAAGCTTATAATTACATATATCATAATAAAAAACATTTTAAGTTTTTAATAAATTTATACGATTAATTAATAAGGAAAAAGTTCAAGAATTGTTTTGGAATCGGATTGTGAGGTACCAATTAAAGATTTCCACCATTACTATACAATGATGTATTGTTGAATAATACAGAAGATAAAGAGTTTAAAAAATAATCGTATATTAAATCGCAATCGCAATATTGGTTAAAAAAAAATCGCAATTAGATTTTTTTCCAAAATCGTTCAGCCCTAATTTATATAGTGCTTTTCTAGGCACTCAAAGCGCTTAACATAGAAGGGGGGAATCTCCTCAACCACCACCAATGTGCAGCACCACCTGGATGATGCGACGGCAGCCATATTGCTGATTGGTGGAGAGGAGACAGATGAAGCCAATCGTATATATATATATGGGGATGATTAGGAGGCCATAATGGACAGGGGCCAATGGGCAAATTTGGCCATGATGCCGGGGTTACACCCCTACTCTTTATCGAAGGACATCCTGGGATTTTTTATGACCACAGAGAGTCAGGACCTCGGTTTAACGTCTCATCCGAAGGACGGTGCTTGTTACAGTATAGTTTCCCATCACTATACTGGGGTGTTAGGACCCACACAGACCACAGGGTGAGCGCCCCCTGCTGGCCTCACTAACACCTCTCCCAGCAGCAACCTAGTTTTCCCAGTTGGTCTCCCATCCAGGTACTGACCAGGCTCAGCCCTGCTTAGCTTCAGTGGGAAACCAACAAATTCAGCAGTGAACAGATCTTTTAAGTGAACGAATCTTTAAAGTGAATGGATCATTTTCATGAACAGATCTTTTATGTGTACAAATCAATTAAGTGAAAGGAACTTTTAAATGCAGATCTCTTTTTTTTTTTAAACAGATCTCTTTTAAATCAATGGATCCATTAAGTAAACAGATCTTTTAAATGAACAGAACTTTTTAATGAATGTATCTTTTAAGTGAAAAGCTCTTTTGAGTTAAAGGGTTAGTTCACCCAAAAATGAAAATTCTTTCATTAATTACTTACCCTCGTGTCGTTCGACACCCACATCTTCAGAACACAAATGAAGATATTTTAGTTGAAATCTGATGGCTCTGAAAGGCCTCCATTGGCACAATGCACTTTACACTCTCAAGACCCATAAAAGGTACAAAAGACGTTGTTGCAAAGTCCAGCTCACTACAGTGGTTCTACAATAACTTTAAGAAGCGACGAGAATCGTTTTTGTGCACAAAGAAAAAATCTTTATTCTGGGCCTCAGACGTGAACTCACAAACTAATCTCGTCGCTTCATAAAGTTATTGTAGAACCACTGTAGTGAGATGGACTTTGTAACAACGTCTTTAGGGAATAGTTAGTTTGTGAATACATTTGCATGTTTGAAATCTTTTAGGTGAATGAATTTAAGTGAACATCTCTTTAAGTTAGCAGGTTTTTAAAGAATATCCAGGAGAAAACAAAAACACATTTTTCGATAGAATAATATTTGATGAACACTTTTATTGAGCTACCAGTAGTTTACCTTATGCAGCTAAAACAATACTTCCATCTATTGTAGAGGACATCATGGATTAAAGGTTAAATTTGCTTTTTCTATTGAAAATGAATGTGATTTTGATGAGGTCTCAGATATTTGGAGCTGTGTATGTGTCTTCATTTCCCTTACGTCAATACTGTGCCAACAAGAAAAGTTTTTTTTACCCAGAATCCCACTGTATCTCTTGTTTTCCTCTGTCAATTAGAGTAGTGACAACTGGAGCAAGCGATAATGGCATATTTCCATTGCATTCTGGGATGTGAGTAGACAGAGGTGCTTGGAGCAATTATCAGCTTCTTCAAACACTACACTGGCGTTCTTTAGGATCTTAAAATCTTCACTTTTTGTCTTAAAACACAAATGGCTTTTACAACACATGCATCCTGTGTCCTTTTGAATATCAAAAAAGAAAAATAGCAGGAAATAATGTTGGCTAAGTCTAAGATTTTTTTTTTAAATTAAATGTATTTTTTTTTTAAAAGAACAATTTCAATTTCATGTTGATTTTATAATACATTTTTATGCCTTGTGCTTTTTTGAATATTAAATTCCATGTGTGTAGCTGTTTGTAAATCTGACCAATCAGAGCAGAATAGACCAATCACAACAGCCTGGGTCTGACCAATCAGAGCAGAGTAGACCAAACACAACAGCCTGGGTCTGACCAATCAGAGCAAAGTAGACCAATAACAACAGCCTGGGTCTGACCAATCAGAGCAGAGTAGACCAATCACAATAGACTGGGCCATCTGACCAATCAGAGCAGAGTAGACCAATCACAACAGACTGGGCCATCTGACCAATCAGAGCAGAGTAGACCAATCACAACAGACTGGGCCATCTGACCAATCAGAGCAGAGTAGCTCTCTGAAAGGAGGGGTTTAGAGAGACCAAATCTTCGAAAGAACTGTTTTCAGAGAAATGAGGTGATGTGTAATGTAAATTCAAAATAAATGAAAATTAAAGTGTTTTTTTTTTTTATCTTGGATGCATGAAAACCTATTAGGAGACCTCCAAAACAAAAGCCGGAGCCTTGAAAAATAGCAAAACTGGGGCACTCTAATAGAAACCAAATGTTTAATTTACATATTCCCTGAGACGCCGAGTTCAACATATAAATAAATCTTTGAGATGTTTGTGAATAGCTGTCATTTATGCTTTATATAGACATGGTATACCTTAAGTTCAGCTCTCAGCATGCAGGAATGAAACTCCCACATGAGAAATTCCTCATTGAAAAGACACAAAACCCCTCCTTCAATCTCTTCGTCTCATTAGCCAAAAATGGAATGTGCAATTACAGTGCGGTTTGGTCCCACTACAGCTTTAACATCTAATGAAATCTTCTCGTATATGCACACAAGAAATAAAAATGCTCTTCACCTTTCACTTCCAATTTATTCCTGGGGATTTTTTTTCCACCCTTAATTGTTTTGTTTTGAATTTGCAAAGAGAACAAATGCAGTTGATAGCTACACAGTTTTCTTTTCAGGTCCCTTGTGTAAACAATGTTAACTTTATAGGTAACCTAAATACATTTGAGGTCATAATTTGATACAGAAATTAACAAATAAAACTGTTTATTCAAAATCAAATGCCGCCAAATTAAAATAAATCAGTATTTTGTTATATTGGGACTTGTTAAGCATAATAAATATGCAAATGTGAAACATTTGCATATTGTATTATAAGACATTTCTCATTTTTTCAACACATTGTTAGATACCTGATGGAGAAATTGTACAATGGATTATAGAATTTTAAATCCTTAAACTTGCCTTTTGTCATTTTTAAGATAAATTGGACAATAACATTTTCAAATATAGCTGCAAGCAGCCATTATCGGGGCCAAGCGCAAAGAAGAAGACAAGACATGCCAAAATGGCTGGGAGTATCAGATCAACTGCAGCAATGAGCAATTAAACACATTTTAAAATTATTTTAGGTAAACAGGCTGAAAAATGCATTGTAGTCAATGGGAATTTCATGTTTTGTTTTATTATAGCGCCACCAATAGGCACAATCCCACCTTTTTTGTGTGTCCTCGGAGTGAGTCCATAAATGTGTGTGTCAATTTTGGTGAAAATATCTCATTTCGTTTTGGAGTTAGAGACATGTATATGAAAAAACACATAAAAAATACACCTGACTTTGACTGGATTTTACTTCCCCTTAATATCAATATTTGGGCATTACCGTTATGCTATCGACCTATGTTTCTGAACTTCTGGCACTGGTTTCGTCTCGATCTTGTGTTTTAAGCGCTAAATTACAACGCTGCACAAACCATAGACCGAAACCTGGCAAGTCTGGTATCGTTGGACTCAGCAACGATTCAGGAGACTAAGGAGATGACTTTCGTGAAAATAAGTCAACCACACCCAAAGTTATAAGCATTTGAAAAATTGTGCTGATGACCCATACCGAGTTTTGTAACAATCCGTTCATGTGTTTATAAAATACAGCATTTTAGCACATAATTCAAAATGGCCGATATGGTAAAATTGGATATCAGCCGACTCGGCATGACGCCCCTGGCTGCAATGTTGCCTCAGGTTATGCTTATGATGACATGTACCAAGTTTGGTTTGAATACGATAAAGCGTTGTGGAGATATAGCCTTATGTGTATTTTCACAAACGCTACGTAAAATTTGTTCGAGCGTTTATCGAAAACGATTTGATGAATCAAATGGAATTCCATAACTTTTTGTTGGTACCACCTTAAGATGATCTGGTTAAATTTTCGTGCAAAAGTTTCGTGCAAAAGTTCGCAAAAGTATTTTTTTTAAAACTTCTAAATGCTGGGAAAGGGTCATAAGGTGCAATCGAATCGCCATGAGCTCAGGAATCAGAGAATTTTGTTTCTAGCCATTATGGTTCAAATGTTATTAGCATTAACATGAGTCAAATTTTGGACTGGTGGTGGCGCTAGAGGGATTGAGTTAGAGACTCCAAATTTGCTGTGATGACAGCTCAGACTGTCCTCTATGAGTGTGCCAAATTTCACAACTTTCTACCATACATTTCTATGGGCTGCCATACACCCCCATGGCGGAAGAATAATAATAATAGGAACGCTAACGCTAACACCACCAAGAGGCACAATCCTACCATTTTTTTGTGTGTCCTCGGAGTGAGCCCATACATGTGTGTGTCAATTTTGGTGAAAATATCTCATTTCGTTTTGGAGTTATAGAAATTTATATGAAAAAACATGTAAAAAATGACTGACACCTGGCTTTGATTGGATTTTACTACCCCTTACAATCAATATTTTGACATTTGGGCATTACCGTTACGCTATGTTTCCGAACTTCTGGCGCTGGTTTCGTCTCGATCGGACTAGCAGTTTCAAAGATATCAGCTAATGTTTTTTAAGCGCTAAATTACAACGCTGCACAAACCATATGCTGAAACCTGGCAAGTCTGGTATCGTTGGACTCAGCAACGATTCAGGAGAGTAAGGAGATGACTTTCGTGAAAATAAGTCAACCCCACCCAAAGTTATAAGCATTTGAAAAATCGTGCTGAATACCCATACAGAGTTTCATAACAATCCATTCATGTGTTCATAATATACAGCATTTTAGCACAGAATTCAAAATGGCCGACAGCCAAAATTGCCGATATGGTAAAATTGTATATCAGCCGACTCGGCATGACGCCCCTGGCTGCAATGTTGCCTCAGGTCATGCTTGTGATGACATGTACCAAGTTTGGTTTGAATACGATAAAGCGTTGTGGAGATATAGCCTTATGTGTATTTTCACAACCGCTACGTAAAATTTGTTCGAGCGTTTATCGAAAACGATTTGATGAATCAAATTGAATTCCATAACTTTTTGTTGGTACCACCTTAAGATGATCTGGTTATATTTGTGCAAATCGGACAAACCGTCCGTCTAGTATTTTTTTCGAAAATTCAAAATGGCGGGAACATTTTCATGATGGAAAATGACATCATATGGTGCCATCGAATCGCCATGAGCTCAGGAATCAGAGGACAAAATTTTGTTAGCCATTATGGTTCAAAAGTTATTAGCATAAACATGAGTCAAATTTTGGACTGGTGGTGGCGCTAGAGGGATTGAGTAAGAGACTCCAAATTTGCAGTGATGACAGCTCAGACTGACCTCTATGAGTGTGCCACAACTTTTTACCATACATTTCTATGGGGTACCATACACCTTCGGTGCTTGGCCCCTAAAAATATTATGATATATTGTTGAAATAGACAGATATAGTGACTCTTGAAGGACCAGCATCACATCCTCTCTTACCACTGTTTGAAAAGAATTCATCTTCCAGAATCTGGCAGTAAGTTTTGAGAGTTCATTTTTAGTCCATCTCTGCAAAACGGACTTCAGGATATGAGATGGACTAAAAATGAACTCCCAGATTCTGGAAGATGTGGTACAGTGGTACGAGAGGATGTGATGCTGGTCCTTCAAGAGTCACTCTCATCCTATCTGTCTGTAAAGCCTATAAAAAAACCTTCTTCATGTATTTTACAACTCTTCAGCTTGTGATTCTTATTAAGTGGGGGTCATTTTTTAGGATTCTTTACCTAACTTAAGTCTCTGAGATCCTGACCCCTTGCACTTCTGGAGACTAGAGGGTTCCTGATGGTTTCATACTTAATTCTTATTTCTTTTGCAGTTAACATGTGTGTTTTCCTCACCAGCTGTTTTTGTCTGACCCTGCTGACCCAATGAGCATTTCACTGTCCAATGGTCATGCCTTAACTGCAATTTCTAGTATTGCATTGGTATTGCATCCTTCTAGTGGGCATTTAATCATTTTTTCAGTCTGAGTTAAATCTCTTTTTTTTTTTTGGGGGCTCATTTTATCTGTAAAAGAAAACGTGCCTAATATGCCCACCTGAATATAAACCGTTTTTCATTTCCAGCCTTCATGAACAATTATATATCACTAAATGATTAAATACAAAATTAATAGTAGTTATTAAGATTAATATGGTTTGGAATTGGAAAAATGTGCCTGGAAAAAAAATATGGTCAGAAAATCAACGTGTCTAATAATTTTTGTATGCACTGTAGATGAATCGACAGACAGATAGATGTATAGATAGATGGATGGATAGTAGATGGATGGACGGATTGACAAACGGACGGATGGATGATGGATAGTTAGATGTATAGTAGATGGATGGATGAATGGATGGATGGATGGATGGATAGATGGATGGATGGACAGCGAGATGTATTGTAGATGGATAGATGAACAGATAAATGTATAGTGGATGGATGGATGGATGGATGGATGGACTGACAGACAGACAGATAAATAGATGGATGGATGGATTGACGAATGGATGAATGGACGGATGGATAATAGATAGATAGATAGATAGATAGATAGATAGATAGATAGATAGATAGATAGATAGATAGATAGATAGATAGATAGATAGATAGATAGATAGATAGATAGATAGATAGATGAATGGATGGATAGATAGATGTTTAGTAGATGGATGGATGGACAGATGAATGGATGGCTAGATGGACGTATAGTAGACAGATGATGGATGGATGGATGGATGGATGGACAGATTGAGGAATGGACGGATGGATAATGGATAAATAGATAGATGTATAGTGGATGGATGGATGGACAGATTGAGGAACGGACGGACAGAAAGATGGACAGATAGATGTATTGTGGATGGATGGATGGATTGATGGACAGCGAGATGTATTGTAGATGGATGGATAGATGAACAGATAAATGTATAGTAGATGGATGGATGGATGGATGGATGGATGGATGGATGGATGGATGGATGGACGGACTGACGGACGGACAGACAGATAGATAGATGGATGGATGGATTGACGAATGGATGAATGGATGGATGGATGGATAATAGATAGATAGATAGATAGATAGATAGATAGATAGATAGATAGATAGATAGATAGATAGATAGATAGATAGATAGATAGATAGATAGATAGATAGATAGATAGATGGATGGACAGATGAATGGATGGATAGATGTATAGTAGATGGATGGATGGACAGATGAATGGATGGATGGATTATGGATAAATAGATAGATGTATAGTAGATGGATGGATGGACAGATTGAGGAACGGACGGATGGATGATGGATAAATAGATAGATGTATAGTAGATGGATGGATGGACGGACAGATGAATGGATGGATAGAAAGATGGACAGATAGATTGTGGATGGATGGATGGATAGATAGATAGATAGATAGATAGATAGATAGATAGATAGATAGATAGATAGATAGATAGATAGATAGATAGATAGATAGATAGATAGATAGATAGATAGATAGATAGATAGATAGATAGATGGATTGACGAACAGACGGATGGATGATGGATAGATAGATGTATAGTAGATGGATGGATGGATGGATAGATAGATGGACAGATAGATGTATTGTAGATGGATGGATGTATTGTGGATGGATGGATGTATTGTGGATGGATGGATGGATAGATAGATATGAGGAAAAAAATATGATCCGAAAATCATCGTACCTGTGAAAAAAAGTTGAGTTGTCAAAACACAGTTTCCGTACAACTTCACACATTTTTTCTTCCTATTATTTCAGAAATCATTTTTTTCTTTTCTAGAGCAGAAACACATCTATGTGTTGGGTGTTGAGGGAATATTGACGACAGGTTTTCTTATCATACCTAGAGCTCTTTTTTCAGCAGCAGAAAAAATAGTTTTGCAGGAAAGTAATTTCATTTATTGTTCATGCTCCCAGCCCCTCGCTGAAACACACACGAGTCCACACACCTCTGGAGATCACCGACACGCCACTGAAACCAGTTTCCATAGACTATAACCCAGACGGATGCTTATAGTGCTTTTCAAACGGCACGCAACATGCAACCAGGGTGTGAATAATGGGATGGGGGGTTTAAAGGGATAGTTCACCCAAAAATGAAAATTAGCCCATGATTTACTCCCCCTCAAGTCATCCGAGGTGTATATGACATTCTTCTTTGAGATTAATCAAATCTGAGTTATATTAAAAATGTTCAGGCTAATCCAAGCTTTATAATAGCAGTAATAGTTGCTCTGTTTTTGAAGCCATAAAAAATGCATCTGTCCGTCAAATAACTGCTCCACGCGGCTCCGGGTTAATTAAGGCCTTCTGAAGCGAATCGATGCGTTTGTGTAAGAAAAATATCCATATTTAAAAATGTATTTCTTTGAATATCAGCCGTCCCCGCGTCATCACTTCCGGTGAATAAGGTCAAAATACATGCAAAATAGACCCTTTTCACAGACTGTGATGACTGTAAATCCTGCAAAGTTTTTTGTATTTTCATTTTTTTATTAAATATATGTACATTTATAACACTAATACTTTGTATTTTATTACTTTTGCATCAAATTACAATAAAAAAAGTTACTGCTGCTGTGAGGGTGTTTAGTAATAGCATCTATGGGAGTGATGGTAAAAATTAACATATTTCTCTCTTTTCACTGCCGTTATCAATCTCACTCTATTTTTTTCCCTCTTTTTGAAAGTTGTGAAATCACTACTGTGGCGTTTTTCTTTTGCTATGTGAGCAAATGGGCACATAAAAAAATATTGAATGTATTCTCTCATTCACAGCTATAATATTTAACCCAACTATGACGACTTCCGCTCTGAGAAACCCGGAAATGTGAAAAGGGTCTATACCGGCGCGATCGTGGATATATACATAGATTCCTCATTAGTGCCTGCGTGGATCGGTCGAATGAGGCATCTACGTATATATATCTTTGATTGCGGCAGTATTTTGACCTTATTCGCCGGAAGTTATGGCACTGGGAAAACTAGATGACATTCGTCTGATAAAAGGTAAAAAAATAACATAAATACTGTTGGGTTTCTCGCAGAAAGTGATGGTTTTGTGTCTTAAGACATCAATGTGACGCCACGAGCCGCATGGTTTAATAAGGATTCGTATGTCTGTGTGTTTTTACTCTCATTGCTCTCATCCTCTAAAATATCCCCATTGACATCATTATCAACCTGATCTCACAGAATTCCGTGAAATGAACACGGGTCCCTTAACTCAAAATCCGTGACAGTTTCACGGAATCGCCGAAAATTCCGTGATGGGTCCACGGAAGTGATTCATATGCAAGTCAATGACAGTAAAAAACAGACATGATTTTATGAATATTTATAGGCTACTTTTATATTTTGGAGCAACTAACTCCACTCCTACCCTAAACCTACCCACTCTCAACAATATAAAACACATAACAGGCAAATGCAAGCACAGTCACAGGTATTTATTGCAAAAACTGACCAAAAACAGTATAAAAGTATTAACTCATGTTGCATTCCAAGTCTTCTGAAGTCACACGATGTCTTCATGTAAAGAACAGAGTTGATCTTAATGTTTTAATCGCTAAAATGATGATCCCGCCGCTCCGTGAACACACTCATTCATATCTGATTCAAAGAAAACACACTCTCTTTAGCATGACGCGATCGGTCACGAGACACACGAGAGCCAATGGCATTTTACAATCAAAGCTGACGTAATGACGCAATTGGTCACGAGACATACGACAGCCAATGCTGTCAAAGCTGACGTAACGTTTCTCCCGGCGGCAAATTTGAAATTTATTTTCGATCTTTGGCGGATGGACTCGACGCTGCTGATCGCTTTTGGGGATTTTCTTCACACAAATTAATCGTTTGGCCTCGGAACACTTGGAATATTTGTACTTTTGGAATAAACTGTGCCTGCAGTTGTATCTGCCTGTTATATCCTGTTTTTTATAATACACAAATGGTTAGGTTTAGGGAAGGGATTGGGTTACGAGTTCAAAAGGAGTCTAAATACTGTAAAAAATAAATAAAATTATGCTGGCTGATTAAATCGAGAATCACACTCCATGTCATAATGGCAAAAATCATAGTTTCATGATGATAACCATGCCCAACGCGTCTGTATACTGTCATTGACTTATATAGGCATCACTTCCGTGGACCCATCACGGAATTTTCGGCGATTCCGTGAAACTGCCACGGATTTTGAGTTAAGGGACCCGTGTTCATTTCACGGAATTCTGTGAGATCAGGTTGTCATTATACGACTATCACACTGCAACGGTTGAGTTAAAAATCTTCATTTGTGTTCTACTGAAGAAACAAAAACACCTAGGATGCCCTGGGGGTAACAGATAAACATAAACATTTTGTTTTTGGGTGAACTATCCCTTTAAGTGTTTCATTTTACACATACAGAGCAGATATGTGAAATATAGGTGCAAAGACGAAAACAGAAGTCTACTTAGCAACATTACATGCATTTTTGTAGCATTTTTTGTTATTTTTTAAACACTAAAAGCCTGCTATGAAATTTTGTGGAACTTAAAAAAGAAAAAAAAATAGTTACAGTTTGAACGTAGCTCTCGATTGACAAGACAGCCTGATATGCTTAGCTTCACTGTGAGAAAAGTTTCCAGACAACTGCAGTCGAAAGTAATGCTGTAATACCGCGAAAACACCCAACAACCCACCTGAAGCCTCTTCTGTTACCCTCCCTCTCTCTCTCTTCAACTGCAATAGCACCCTACTGAGGGCACGTCGACGACTCAAAGCTCGTAGCGCACGTCAGCGTTGAGATTACGTCTGACATTTCTGACGCGGCCATGCGTTTGATCAGTACGTTTGATCACCGTGTACGTTTGCGTGTGTGTGCTGTAATGAAAAGGGGAGCTGGCGTGTCCGTTCTGTCTGGGAAAGTGCTGCATGCCTCCTGTAGAGACGGCTCGTTGTTTTCGTGCCAGGTTGGAAGGGCTTTGACAGGTTGAACACGCAGACGCAGACTCGGGAAGTCATTTTGCGATTTATCATAGAAGAGCTCTCTGATTAAGTGCTGTCTCCGTCTTAAAGGAACAGCTCACCTGTTTTCGACTTGTGCCAAACCTGTAAGAGTTTCTTTCTTCCTTTGAATCATTTGATGGTGATCACTTTAAAGGATTAGTTCACTTCAAAATTAAGATTTTATGATAATTTACTCACCCCCATCTCATCCAAGATGTTCATGTCTTTCTTTCTTCAGTCGAAAATAAATAAAAAAATTGAGGAAAATATTCCAGGATTTTTCTCCACATAATGGACTTCAATGGCAACCAACGGCTGAAGGTCCAAACCAATGCAGTTTTAAAGGAAGGGCTTCAGAGGCTCTGACCGATCCCAGACGGAGGAATAGGGTCTTATCCAGCGAAACCATCGCTCATTTTCCAAACATTTTTAAAATATATATACTGATTATTACGCAGGAATGAGAGTATAGTTCCTTGCCATATTGGCCTAGAAAATCGCAACTTTTCATTTTCCGTCAGTCTTAGTACACGATGTAACTATACACATCACAACATGTAAATAGGAAAATGTTGGCGTTATTTTGTCACTTATTGAGCAGTAGGCTAGCTGGAGCCATTTACCTCCAGTCTTTGTGCTAACTGCTAAGCTAGGCTAGCGGTGTGTGTGTCAGACAGAGTTATGGCACAGAGATGAGAATGGTGTGTATGGACTTATCTAACTCTGGGGGATACGGTGAATAAGCTAAAGTCCCAAGAAGTCGGCATGTTCCTTTAAAAAAAAGCCATAGAATAGTGCATAAGTATGCGAATTGGGATGGGATGCCAGAGGCGTTGCAAATATGGCCGCCGAGTGAACAGACTTTCCTTGATAGGGACTTTGCTTTGAGTCATTTAATGGGGTCACATTGAACCATTTTACGTGGTCACTTTGAGTCAGTAAATGTGATGATTTTAAATAATTTAAGAAAATAGCTTTGAGTCATTCAAGGTGGTCACTGAGTCATTTAATGTGATCTCTTTGAATTTTTAATGTGGCCACTTTGGGTTTTTGAAAGTCATTTAAGGTGGTCATTTTGAGTCATAAAAACGGTCAGTTGAGCCATTCAATGTGGTCACTGAGTCAGTCAGTAAGCCATTTTGAATCATTTAAGGTGGTAGTTATGAGTCATTTAACAGGGTTGCTTTGAATCATTTTAGGTGATCCCACTGAATCATTTCAAGTGATCACCTTGAATCACTCAATTAAAGGGATAGTACACCCCAAAAATTAAATGTTGTCATTTCTTTCTTACCCTGAAGTTGATCCAAACCTGTATTTTCTTTGTTTCCTTCTCCTGTTGAACACAAAAGGTGATATTGTAAAGAATGTCAGTAACAAGACAGTTGGCACCCGTTGACTTCCATAATAGGAAAAAATACTATGGAAGTCAAATTGGTGCCATCAACTGTTTGGTATAATATGTGACACTGCTGGAGCACAAAAACAGTCATAAGTCACATGGATATATTTGTGGCAGTAGCCAACAATACATTCTATGGGTCAAAATTATCAAATTTTTCTTTTATGCCAAAAATTATTAGGATATTAAGTAAAAAATAATATTCCATGAAGATATTTTGTACATTTCCTACTGTAAATATATATATAAAAAAATAGTAGTAGTAGTAATATGCATTGCTAAGGACTTCATTTGGACAACTTTAAAGGCGATTTTCTCAATATTTAGATTTTTTAATCAGCTTTCAGATGATATACAAATCTCAATTTCAATTCAAATGGACCCTTATGACTGGTTTTGTGGTCCAGGGTCACATTTAATGTGATTATTTTGATTGATTTCAAAAGCAGTCACTGAGATTTTTAAGGTGGTCAGTTTGATCTACTGAAAGAGGTCAGTTTGAGTAATTTAAGTGAACACTTTTAACCATTTAATGCAGCCACTTTGAGATGGAAGTCATTTAAGCGATCACATTGAATCATTTAAGGTGATCACTTTGAGCCATTGACAGTGGTCGAGTCATTATTTTGAATCATTTGAGGTGATTCATTTAATAAGATCACTATGAGACATTTAAGGGCTTCATTTTTAATCAATTAATGTGGCAACTTTGAGTTGTTCAAGGTAGTCACTGACTCATTAAGCGGCCCACTTTGAATCATTTAAGGTGATCACTTTGAGCCATTGAAAGTGGTCGAGTCATTATTTTGAATCATTTGAGGTGATTCATTTAATAAGATCACTGAGACATTTAAGGGGGGCATTTTTAATCAATTAATGTGGCAACTTTGAGTTGTCCAAGGTTTTCACTGACTCATTAAGTGGCCCACTTTGAATTATTTAAGCCGGTCATTTAAATGGATCACTTAAGGAAGTCATTTTGAATCATTTAATATGGTTACTTTGAGTTCTTCAAGAAGCTCTTTTTTAACCATTTGAAACAGGTCACAGTCTTTTATGTGGTCACCGAGTCATTTAAGGAGGTCTCTGAGTCATTTCATTCAGTTAATGGAGGCCAGTTCGGGGTCACTTTGTACAACTTCATTTTGAGGTCACTTTGAGGTGCTAAACCAGGTTAGCCTACACCTCTTCCATCACATCTGCTTATGTGATAATGTACCCATTGTGTCTCATTATTAATTGAACCACTTCAGAAATAATCGTCCTAATTCGGGCAGCATATACAGTAGGTCCACTTAAAAAAGCCTGAGTGAGTTGTTCTGTCTCTTTCTTTCACATTGTGCCAGAGTTAATGAGAAAAAGGAGAGCATCTGTCAGATATGTGGAGCTCGGTGCCCCAGAAGTACCGCCAATGTGTGTCTATATGTGTGTGTAAATGAGTATGTTTGCCTGTGCAAGCTCTGTGCCCCAATAAGACCAGCTGTAGATTTCAAGGTCTCTACACGGGCTCATAGCGCCACTGTATGGGGCCCTCAGAGAGCTAGCGAGGAACCTCGGCATGCAACGATGACAGCTGGGAAAATGATGGCTCAGGTAAATTAATAAACTGTGAGAAGAAAGAGAATGCTCCATCTAAATCAGGCCATGCCTCGTATGATGAGCTTATATGCTTTATTAAAAGCATACTGTACTCTTCTTTAAAAAGAAAGCAGGCAGAGCCAAGTTTGTCATCGATGGTTTCGGGTTCATATCTGTGTGAAATCACAGGCAGACATCACTTTTTCATTGATTCTTTGCTGAACTGCAAGGAATCATGGGATACTGTTCAGAATAGAAAAGGAAATCTCCCAGCGCTCATGTCTTCTCATATCCAGCGCGTTACCCTGAGAACATTCAACGACTCGCTCTAATTGTCATTTCCTATTTAAACATGTCAAAACATAGCTGAAGCGCATTGTTAGCGCTAGCTAGCTAGAACACTTTTGAACCTGAGAACATGATTCCTGCCGCAGCTCTTTGTGTTAAATTAGATCTCGCAGCGATGACACATTGTGCTCGTGACACTCAAGGGGCTCAAACATGTTGATATTCGGTGACTATTTTCAGAAGGTACGCTCGTCAGGAAGGCTACTGTGAATTGTTCTCACAGTGTAAAAGGCAAGCATGATTTCTGTGAGAAATTACTTGAGGTAGCTCTCTCTGTTTTGACTTTGACCACAAAGGAACAACCTAGGAATGTGCAAATGCACACTTGCAGTCAGAACAAACTAGCAATAACAATGCGTGAAAATGCACTCCAAACACATTAGCAACCGCATAGGAATACTCTAAAACAGCTCAAATCACATGTGTATGCGCTAAAACTACTCAGAAAATGCTAGCGTGGTAAATAAAAAGAAATAGTCAGAACACACTAACCACATAGCATTGCACTAAATCCAATCCAAGCACATTAGCAACCGCATAACGATGTGCTAAAATCACTCCAAACACAGTAGCAACGAAATATTGATACACAACCAACTTAAAACACACTTGCAGCTTTGGATATGCTAATAGATTTAAAGTGTGTTTTAAGAAGATACTAGCAAGCCCATAGCAATGCATTACCAGAACTTGGAACATCAATTGTATAGCTACTAAAAGCCATCAGAACACCTATGCGCTGTTCTAGCCTACACACAAAAAATGCTAACAATCGCATGTGTGGTAAAAATAGACAGAACGCACGTTAAATCAGTCTAAACACATTAGCAACCTCATAGTGATATGCTAAAACCGCTCAAAATAGAAGAAATCACTATATGCTAAAGCATATCACTAGACGGTGTATGTGCTAAAACTAATCGGAAAACACTTGTGTGGTAAAAAGTCAGAACACAATAGTAAACACATAGCTATGCATTAAATCCACTCCAAACACATTAGCAATCGCATAGCATAGCAACCGCATATTGTTGCACTAAAACCTCTTAAAACACAGTAATCACATAGCATTAAACTAAAACAACTTAAAACATATTTACTACTGTATACTACTTGAAAAATACTAGTGAGGTAACAATAGTTGGAAGTTACACACTAGTAACCACATAGCAATGCGTTAAATCCACTGAAAACACATTAGCATTAGCAACCTCATAGCGCTGCGCTAAATCCACTCCGAACACACTAGCTATAGCGATACAAAAAAAATTCAAAACACATTTTCAACCATGTAGCCTATGTGATAAAAATACTAGTGTGGTAAAAACAATTAGAAGATACTAGTAACCACATAGCTATGCGCTAAATCCACTGAAAACACATTAGCAACCGCATATTGTTGCACTAAAACCTCTTAAAACACAGTAACAATCACATAGCATTTAACTAAAACAACTTAAAACACATTTACTACTGTATACTACTTGAAAAATACTAGTGAGGTAACAATAGTCGGAAGTTACACACTAGTAACCACATAGCAATGCGTTAAATCCACTGAAAACACATTAGCAACCTCATAGCGATGTGCTAAAACCACTTCAAACACAGTAACACTCGCATAGCATTAAACTAAAACAACTTACAACACGTTTACTACTGTGTATGCACTTTAACTACTCAAAAAATACTAGTGTGGTAACAATAGTCGGAAGTTACACACTAGTAACCACATAGCAATGCGTTAAATCCACTGAAAACACATTAGCGACCGTATATTGTTGCACTAAAACCCCTTAAAACACAGTAACAAACGCATAGCATTAAACTAAAACAACTTAAAACATGTTTACTACTGTGTATACACTTTAACTACTCGAAAAATACTAGTGTAGTAACAATAGTCGGAAGTTACACACTAGTAACCACATAGCAATGCGCTAAATCCACTGAAAACACATTAGCAAACCGCACAAAGTGCTAAACCCAATTTGAACACTAGAAGCAAGCAAATATTGACAACCAACTCAAGACACACGTGCAGTTGCAGATGCTAAATCTTCTTGGAACATACTTGCGACCACTCAGAACACCTTAATTAAAGTAATGTGCTAAGAAAACACCTTAGCGATCACAAATAACACAAGCAATATAGCAATGTACTAAAACCACAAACAACCCACAAGACCTTAGCACTGTTTCTATTGCTCAAAAAAAAAAATTAAAGCAGCCATAATTTCAAATCTGTGTTGATTAATTCTCTGCTAAGATTGGATCAAACCACTGCAGCTTCTGTGAGGGTTGGGTTTTGTTGTGAGCAACTGATTCACACTGCCTTTTAGCTCGTCTGCTGACAGTGTCGACATAGACAGGAATATTATATTATTACATTTGACAGTAGCTGAAGTCTAGGCAGGAGTCATGGTGAAGTATGTCATTCTGAAGGCATTTTCTGCGCTGGAGACACACAGCTCTGGCACACAACACGGTTTCCAGCTCGGCTAAGTGAACAGTTGTGTTCTGGTGATGTCATGGGTGCAAAGGGACTTTTTTAAGTGACTGATTCTGAGGCTTGGGGTTTTTTTCAACAGAATGTAAGTCACTGGGGATATCACTTGATCGCTGTATACTGCCTACTATTATATCCAAAACACTGCAAAAAAATTCCTTAATCAGTATTTTCT
>JARQWZ010003472.1:0-90000 GCA_033150135.1 Gobio occitaniae | reverse complement strand
CTAAAATTAGCTAACGAGTGTAACCCCTCCTGTTTGAACCGCCCGCTCCAAGCGGGACTCGAACCCGGGTCCTCCGGCATTTGAGTTGGACGCTCTAACAAGGAGGCTAAAGGCTGCAACCTCTAGGGTCAGTCTCTAGAGCGTCTCTTGAGATCAGAGGAGTGAGGTTTACTCGCACAGTAACTACTAGCTGGCCTCCGTAACACTCACCCCCATAAACTTCACTCCCATACGGGTCACGGCACCAATGTAACCCCTCCTGTTCGAACCACCCGTTCCAAGCGGGACTCGAACCCGGGTCCGCCGGTATTTGAGTTGGACGGTCTAATGTGGCGTTCACACCGGACGCGATTCGCGCTAATCGCACGAAGGTGGACGCTTGAACATTTTGAGTTTACTCGCTTCAATAGCGCGTGACATTCACTTCACGACAGACGTGAATTCGCGTCATGGGCGGGGCTTCTGCCAGCGGCTCGTCTCGTTGAGAAATGGCTGACATGGGCTGTGTTTACACGTCTTTTTTGTTAAAATCTACTGTTAATGTGTGACAAAACGTAGTTTTAAGACTTTTTCAGTCGATAATGTAGTTGTTTAAAGCTCAAATATGTGGTTTATTTATATAAATAGTGCCTATTTGAACATTTTATCTGCCGTTTTCGGAGTTGTGAGCTCCAGCGAACAGCGGCGTTCAGCGCTCGTCAAAGCCGGCGAGGGCAACCTTTCCTCGGCCAGTCCTTCTGCCGCTGGCTCTGATGTCTCTGTGGTGTCTCGAGCTATAATTCGTCTTGTAACGGCCGATCTTTGGTCTCATGGATCTATAATTTGTTCCCTGGCAAATCGTTTAGACTGAAGGCAAAGAGAAGTTTCATTACTTTATATTTTTAAGCTATAACTGTACATTGCAGTTGTAACGTTAGCCTACTAGCACTGACTTTGAATGTTTGACTGAATTTTTTGCTTTATTTCATGTATAGCTTATTATACCTTTTACTTATACCTTTGTATTATTGATCATACATAAACTTGCATTTAACAAAAAGAGACTGTGTTGTGTTTCATGTCATTTAATGTTATCACAGTGATAATCATATTGTCTGAACCAGATATTAATATACAGATTTTCTCCTCATTGTTGTCACTACTAGAGCAAGCTCCTGATTGGTTTCCGCGGCGCGAAATATCCGCCAAAGTTCAGATTTTTCAACTTGAGCGATTCCCGCGAATCGCACGTTCAAAACGCTCAATTTGCGTCCTTCGCGCCGCCTCAATCGCGTGAATCGCGCCGCAGAATGCCATTTCGCGTCTTTGCATTGACTTAACATGTAAATCACTCATGTGAATCGCGTCCGGTGTGAATGCACCATAACAAGGAGACTAAAGGCTGCAACCTCTAGCGTCAGTCGCTAGAGCATCTCTTTAGATCAGAGGACTGAGGTTTACTTGCACAGCGACTACTAGCTGGCCTTCGTTACACCAGCCTTGTCTGTGTAAAGTTGTGTCCAAGATTTTAAACCAGCAAAATGTGTACGATATAGAATTACATTTCCTACATATATTGAAGATAAACAGCCTATAAAAGTACTTTGTTAGAAAGGTAAACTTTATTTAAATAAAAAAAAAAAACACTTCTTTTTAAGTTATTTTTACTTAATTGAAACATTAAATTGAGATAATTTGTGACCCTGGACCACAAAACCAGTCATGCGTCTCGCGGGTATATTTGTGACAATAGCTAACAATACATTGTATGGGTCAAAATTATCAATTTTTCTTTTATGCCAAAAATCATCCGGATATTAAAGAGCAAGTCAATTTCCCGGCCCCGCTTTATATTAGGTGGCCTTAAGTACTATGTACTTACATCAAAAAATAAGTAAAATGTACTTAGGTTTGTGGAAAAACTTTAGGAATTATAGTTAAAGAGAAAGAGTGCAATGACCACATTATCCACTAGAGGTCCAGAGGGAAGTTATGCAAAAGTTAAGCTGCCTTTCATCTTTCTTTTATTTGCCCTTTTCCCTCTCTTTCTCATGATTGTTCCATGTTGCATTTGTGCTCTATTATTTGTCCTTCATTTATGTATGGAATTTTTTCAGATTTATGCCAGTTTTGTTGATTTTATTTGCCAGTTTCTATAAAAATGCTCTCTGTTGCAGTCACACACATGTGTGTGTTGTGTGTGTGTGTGTGTGTGTGTGTGTGTGTGTGTGTGTGTGTGTGTGTGTGTGTGTGTGTGTGTGTGTGTGTGTGTGTGTGTGTGTGTGTGTGTGTGTGTGTGTGTGTGTGTGTGTGTGTGTGTGTGTGTGTGTGTGTGTGTGTGTATGTATATGTGTGTGTGTATGAGACAGAAAGTTCGTTCCACTTTGTGTT
Source organism: Gobio occitaniae (assembly GCA_033150135.1). NCBI lineage: Eukaryota > Metazoa > Chordata > Actinopteri > Cypriniformes > Gobionidae > Gobio > Gobio occitaniae. The sequence goes on along the minus strand of JARQWZ010003472.1, from coordinate 87,630 downwards.
TATGCTCTAGGACCAGATCTTGATATAAATGTAGACATTTTCACATTTATACTGGATTTAGTTGATTTTTTTTTACAAACAAAGTGAAAAAAAAGCATTTTTTACATTTTCCCATTCATTGCCAAAATAAAAAAAAATGCTCCAGACACCTGTGTTTTTGTGTGTGTGTGTGTGTGTGTGTGTGTGTGTGTGTGTGTGTGTGTGTGTGTGTGTGTGTGTGTGTGTGTGTGTGTGTGTGTGTGTGTGTGTGTGTGTGTGAACATGCTTGTTCCATATTGCATTTGTGCTCTAGTATTAGTCCATCATTTATGTATGAAAATCTTTCAGATTTATGCCAGTTTTGTTGATTTTATTTGCCAATTTCAATAAAAATACTCTCTGTTGCAGTCACACACATGTGTGAGTTTGTGTGTGTGTGTACGTGTGTGTGTATGAGATAGAAAGTTCGTTCTACTTTGTGTTTATGCTGTAGGACCAGACCTTGATATAAATGTAGAAACTTTCAGATTTATACTGGATTTAGTTCTTTTTTTTTGACAACAATGTGGGGTCAATCTGACCCCGAGGGACTTAAACGGTAAAACAATTTGTACACACCTTTAGAACAACCAAATCAAGCCCAGATTTTTTGTGCATGTTTAGATAGATTATTTAGGGAAAGTCACAGAGTCTCATGGCCCTGAGATGAAGGGAACACTTTTTAAAAATGGAGGAAAAGTCCAGTGGGGTCAGCTGGACCCCAAGGGACGATTAAGGGCATTTGGAGGGTTAAATACTGCATGCTAAAGTGTTTTTAAACTCTAAAGTAAAAAAAAAAAACATAACTAGGGGTGTAACGGTACACGTATTCATACCGAACCGTTTGGGCACAGGGCTTTTGGTGCGGTGCCCGTATGTACAGAGCGGTTTCCGAATGTAATCTTTAACAGTCGGCTTGTTTTAAGCGTGGAACACACTTCAATCCGAGTTCCCACACGAACATATTGAGTATTCAGTCCATTTTATCACCAAATTCAAACGATAAATGCCGTTTTTCTCTTTAATGTGACGTGACCGATCACTGTATAGGAGTGAACACGATCATCTCTACCTAAAGTATAAACATGAATTAATATCTTAAGGTATCATATGTGGTGTAATTGCAGGAGTCCTTCAGTGTCCACAGCTGTGAGTTTACCAGAGAAATTAACTCTTTCACTGAATATATGCACTATATTAGCCTATATTCATTATATTCTACCTAACCTGTTAGTGATGTCTTGTTTATTTAATGTATGTTTAATAAATCAGTCAAGAAAATGACTCACACTGTGTTAAACAGTTATATTTCAACAACGAATTGGAGAAAAAACTGATTTAGCAGTTAATAAATCAGCTCTTTTCAACAAAATGAAGAGCTGCAAACTTCTACTTTTAACTCTCTGGAATTACTTGATTGCTCTTGCAAATGCATATCCTGTGCAATTTCTGTTTGTTTTTATCAGCTAAGAGATAATTGTGTAATTGTCGCAGATGTTTAACTTGTATTGAACCCGGAACATTCTTTTAAATGCAGTCGGCGCACACATGTACGATCTGACTCTTATACTCATATTCATTCAAATTCTCTGTGTGCTCCTGATGGGTGATTGCTTACTTCCATTATGCTTGATGGCAATAACAGGAGGTTTCCCGACCCATGTGCCAGGAACATCACCTGCTTCCCATGACACTGTGGCCTGAGCTCATTGAGTAAAGTCAGAGAAGCGGCGATCTCACCGGAGAAGCAGCCTTTGCTTTTAAACCACACAACTATAAGCAAAAACGTGTGGCTTTCGGCTGACCTGCAGCATTGACTAGGCAATTGGGTATATTAGGTGGCGTCCGCTGACTTTAAACCCTTTGTTTACATTTTTAAAAAAAGTACGGTTATTACTAGGGCTGGGTAAAAAAGATCAATTTCTCGATTTTAATCGATTCTCACTTTTACAAAACAATATCGATTCTTAAATCCCAAGAATCGATTAGTCATCCTGTTTCAGTTAAAGGGTTAGTTCACCCAAAAATGAAAATTCTGTCATTAATTACTTACCCTCATGTCGTTCGAAACCTGTAAGACCTCCGTTCATCTTCGGAACACAAATTAAGATATTTTAGTTGAAATCTGATGGCTCTGAAAGGCCTCCATTGGCACAATGCACTTTACACTCTCAAGACCCTTAAAAGGCACTAAAGACGTCATTACAAAGTCCATCTCACTACAGTGGTTCTAAAATAACTTTATGAATCGGCGAGAATAGTTTTTGTGCGCAAAAAAACCCTAAATAACGACTTATATAGTGATGACGATTTCAAAACACGGCCTCATGAAGCTTCAGAACGTTATGAATCAGTGAGTCGATTCATGATTCGGATCGCGTGTCAAACCGCCAAACTGCTGAAATTTGGTGATCTAAACTGCTGAATCGACTCACTGATTCATAACGCTTCGAAGCTTCATTATGCTGTGTTTTGAAATCATCATCACTATATAAGTCGTTATTTAGGGGGGTTTTTTGCGCACAAAAACTATTGTCGCCGATTCATAAAGTTATTGTAGAACCACTGTAGTGAGATGGACTTTGTAACGACGTCTTTAGTGCCTTTTAAGGGTCTTGAGAGTGAACCGTGCATTGTGCCAAAGGAGGCCTTTCAGAGCCATCAGATTTACACTAAAATATCTTCATTTGTGTCTGAAGATGAACGGAGGTCTGACGGGTGTCCAACGACATGAGGGTAAGTAATTAATAACAGAATTTTCATTTTTGGGTGAACTAACCCTTTAATGAATGAAATAAACATTGTAGCGCACCTCCCATCCAATAAATCGCAATAATCTTTGTGCTTTATTACTATTGATATGAAACAAAGTCTCAGAATTCAGATTACATCTATTTTTTATGAAATTCAAAAGCATAAATACCGCTGTGGCGCGAGATCGCTCTGCCGCAGCTCAGCTCAAGAGAACCGGCAGCACGGAGCAAACATGAACGGATCTTCTCTTCCGCCTTAATACCAGTTACAGTGCGAAATAAACATGAATAAGCATCTAAAAGTGTGTTAAAGGCGGCATTAAATTAAATTTTACAATTCGTATTTTTATATTAATATTGTAGTGTTTACTATAACTGATTTATCTGTGCACTTCATTTTTTTTTTTAAATTCATTTACCCTTATAATCTTTAATCAAATATGTTAACTTTCCCTCCCCCATCGAAACAACTTCTCTTCTCTCCCGGTCATGTGCTATGGCGCGAGGACGGGATTATCACCCGGCTCATTTCTGCACCTCCTCTCAGAAACCTATAGCAATATGGTGCATTTTTCTCGGTATACACAATGCCTTCTTCAAGAAGTACTTGAGACAAAAAGAGAGAAATACATGAGAAATAAACGCTTTTTTTAAGTAAAAATTACTCATATAGTCGGACAAACAGCTTGTAGTGGAATGCAGTGTGTGTGAACCCCCTTATAAGGGAGAGCTGAGAAAAAAGTTTTACAGAAATAAAGCCATAAAAGGCTTAAAATAAGTCAAATCTGTAGCATAAACCAGCGAAAAGTGAGGAAATATGCTCAGTAACGTGTAGAAAATATTTAGAGAGAAAATACTTTTATTTAAGAGATAGATCAAGTTTTTCTCCACAACTGAGTGCAAACTTTAAAGAGCACCTATCATGGCATTTAAAATGTTCCAAATATTGTTTTAGAAGTCCCCAACAACAGTTTTGCATGCATGCAATGACAAAAAAGACTTTAGTTTTCTTATAATATGCATTTATTTTTACCTGTTTTGACAGCGATTCTCAAATGATTCCTTTAGTGATTCACTTTTCAAAACCCCGCCTTTACGTGACGCTAATCTGCGGTGATTGGTCCGATGACCCAGTCAGTTGTGATTGGTTTAGTCTGTGCAGATATTTTCGGAAACGGAACGCCCATCAAAGTCTTATAGTGACAGTAATTTGTTAATGTGTCAGGAGTTATGAATATGAAAACCGCGTCGGAACCGTTTGATTGTAATATGAGCCTCAGCTGATCTCATTCATAAAAAAACTCCTCTATTCTCCTCACGAAGACTCGCGACAAATCAACATCCCTCAGGGCTTTTAGTTCAAAAGTGTGCAGATGAGGAGACATATTGATAGATTCTCATATGTCTGTGTCAAATTTCTAAACAGAGGAGTATTTTTTATTCAATACTTCCTCAAAATGCGCAGATGTCTCTTATGTGTTGTTTTCAATTCATCCTGGCAGCCGGAGGGCGCTCTGTGCACATGTAGTCCATATATGGTACAGACACACGAAGAAGAACCATGTGCCATAATAGAAGTCCATAATAAAAGCTTCCTGAGATCGCGAAACATGCAAATAGAGACATTTGATGATTAAATAAACACACAATCGCGACAATGTATGGTTTGTCTTCAAGCCACTTAGTCTTCAAATGCTCATCCTTGGGCAGATGAAAGAAGTTTGCTTTTGAGTGGCACTTCAGAACACAGTCTCGTCGCCATGATGTTTTCTAGTTTTCACTGGCGTCTTGGAGCGCAATAAGTGGGCATATCGTATTCAAATAACTTGACAAGTTGACGTCATCTAGTCAGAGAAAAAGCTTCGGTCTTCTAACGATTCTTAAAAATGACTCCGAGTCGACTCTTACTTTTGAAAGAAAATAACTATATATACGGTGTACTGTCATATTTCAAAACTTTGCAGGATGTTTTTGTTCACTTAGATCTATGTTACACACTACATGAAAGGTACATTTCAAAATACCATGATAGGTGCTCTTTAAATCTGCCTCCATTTTGTTAGCAACGCCCAACTTCCAACGATCCAATCAATTCCCGAAGGACGAAATCAAGCCCCGCCCTACATGTTTTCTAATTTCAGAAGCCGTTTCACTCGGATATACGTCACAATAAGGAGAAAAAGACAATCTCAACTTCCGTTTCATGCCGACTTTAAAAGATACAGGACAACTTACTGAAATCCGTATCATGTCACATAGAATACTAGCTCAAGTGTTTTAACTGCAGAAAGACGTAAATAAAATGGCTTGTAAACAATGTCATGTAATGTCACATATAGCTCACAAAAACCATATCCAGTGTCCATAAACTCGTTAGTCAGCTTTAGTCAGCTAGAAAAATTAACTCTAGAGAGGAGAATTTTGCTAATTATATGCACCATTACATAGGCTATTGATTGTCATTTTTAATGTTCTTCAATATTTAATGCATGTAGCCTATGAATACATCTTGCAAGTTTTTATGACAGCCAAATGTTTATATAAAAAAAAAACTAATTGGAGTAGAATTATGATTATATAATTGTAAAGTTAATATTATAACTTTATTATTATAAAAACTAAAATCATTTAGTGTAATTTAAGTGTTTGTATACAAATCAGTTCATTTTTACCTTCACTATTAGTAGGCTAATGTAGTACCAAATGACTCCCATAGTTTACAACATTAGTCCAGAGATTTGTTTTCCTAGAGAAAATTGGCCATGTATTGTACCTGATATATATCTAAAATAATCTAAATTGAATTGAATCGAACCGAATCGAAAGCTTGTGAATCGAAATCGAATTGAGAAATTTGTGTCAATACCCAGCCCTAGTTATTACTTGTAAATATCCTCAGAAGGAACTAAAAGGAATGACTTTCTTGGCAACTTGAAAGGTTGAAGGGAAAACTACTCCAAGTAGTGCATTAGCAAGAAACCCAGTAAAGAAAAACAGCTCACTTTAGGTTTTTCCCAGCAGGTTTGGACCCCGTACGGGTCAGCGGTCCCAGTGCGGGATCTTTTTATGTTAGCCAACTCCTGCAATCGGCAGAAACTCGCCGGCCTTGTGTGTGTTACTATTCTCATTTCTTACATCTATCAATTCCTACTTCACTTTATAAATAAGAAATATGTTTTTCTCATCTTTTCATTTCAACTCTTATGTAAGAAATGGAATAACCAGAAATGGAAAGACGGACGAGGCTTAAAAGTCATTTGGAGCCATTTCCTCGCTAACGGGAAAAAAGCATCAATAATACAACAAAGCCTTAAAAACGAATGCAACCAATTTCAGCGCAGAGGATTCGAATTCTGTAAATGTTGGGGCATTTATATTGATGTGCTGTTAAAAACCAACCCGGGTGGGGTGGGGGGGGGATCTAACTTCCTAGGAATAAAGCATAAGGATAAAATGGTGCAATGCACTCTGGAGGACGTTTTTATTAGGATATGTGGGTTTTTTCATTAGTGATGTATTGTTTGGAAGAAAACACCTGCTAGTTTGTCTTTAGCTTGTCAATAACATCTTTCAGTCGTCATAAACTGGGCTCCACAGCGTCTGTACTGAAGGATGTAACACAATCCCAATCCCATGTTATTTGTTTGTTAGACCTATTAAATGTTTGATAAACTATAATTTAACATAAACATTTGCCTACCATGAAAATTTGAAGCAGGAAGCAGTTTGATTTGCTAATTGTTCAAAGGTGATTTCATGCATTTAAAACAGCTTATTTTATATTTTGTTTGCCATCCCTTATTCCCAATATGGCCTTTTGTTTGTTTTTAGTTTTTTTGCTTGATTTGCTTTACTTTGTGTTTTGCTTTGCTTTGCTTTGCTTTACTTGTTTTGCTTTGCTTTGCTTGTTTTGTTTTGCTTTGCTTTGCTTTGCTTTGCTTTGCTTTGCTTGTTTTGCTTTGCTTTGTTTTGCTTGATTTACTTTACTTTTTGCTTTGTTTGTTTTGCTTTGTATTGTTTTGCTTTGTTTTGTTTTGTTTGATTAACTTTTCTTTTTGATTTGCTTTGTTTGTTTGTTTTGCTTTGTTTTGTTTAGCTTGATTTACTTAACTTTTTGCTTTGCTTTGCTTGTTTTGCTTTGTTTGTTTTGCTTTGCTTTGTTTGGTTTTGCTTGATTTACTTTACTTTTTGCTTTGTTTGTTTTGCTTTTTGTTTTGCTTGATTTACTTTACTTTTTGCTTTGCTTGTTTTGCTTTGCTTTGCTTTGGTTGTTTTGTTTTGCTTAATTTACTTTACTTTTTGCTTTGCTTTGCTTTGCTTTGTTTGTTTTGCTTTGCTTGATTAACTTTACTTTACTTTTTGCTTTGTTTGTTTTGCTTTGTTTTGCTTTGCTTGATTTACTTTACTTTTTGCTTTGTTTGTTTTGCTTTGCTTTTTGTTTTGCTTGATTTGCTTTACTTTTGTTTTTCGCTTTGTTTTGCTTTTGTTCGTCTGTTTTGTTTTCATTTTATTTGTTTTTAAATATTCTAATATTGTTTTTATTATTTCTATTTGTTTTTAAATAATCTAATATTTTTATTATAATTTTTTATTATTATTATGAAATATTATTGTTTTTTATTATTATGTAAAATGTCCATACATCCCTGAAGGAACTTTTGTTTGCCTCTATTTGTTTTGTTTTGTTTGATTTGCTTTAGTTTGTCTCTCTATTGTTTTTTTTATATTATAACATTGTTTTTTATTATATTTATTAGTTTTTTAATTATCTAATATTTTTATTATTATTTTATTTATTTGTATTATTATTATTATGAAATATTATTGGTTTGTATTATTATGTAAAATGTCCATCCATCCCTGAAGGGACTTTTGTTTGCCTCAATTTGTTTAGTTTAGTTTAGTTTAGTTTTGCTTGATTTGCTTTTTGCTTTAGTTTGTCTCTCTATTGTTTTTCAATATTATAATATTGTTTTTATTATATTTATTTGTTTTTAAATTATCGAATATTTTTATATTTTTAATTATATTTTTTATTATGTTTTGTTATTATTATATAAATGATTCTTATTATTATTATAAAAAAACGTCCATCTATCCCTGAAGGAACTTTTGTTTGCCTCAAAAGGTAAATATGCAGAAGCATCACTGAGATCCCAAAAAAACACTGATACTGTTTGCTACATATTTGTGCAAAAGGGTTTGCATTAAAAAAACAAACACCAATTTAATTTGGGATAGAAAAGCAGGGTCACAAAAGGAGAGAGCTTTTATCCCCTAGTTAAAAAGCGGCCCATTCCCACCAATAGGCTTTGCAATCAGAAAAGTGTCTCTGTCGGCCGTCCAAACAGAACCGCCTCTCAGCTCTATTAATCTGGCAAAATCCATCAGAGAGCCTTCATCAGGACCCAAGCGAGCCGTCTGTCAGAACGCCTGTCTTAAAGAGACAAGCGCTGTTTGGGCCTGACAAACAAAAGACGTTATTTTGACAAATTGCCTGCAGATTAGGGACCTCTTTGAAAGCGGGGGCCCCCAGAGGTGCGCCGGGAGGGAAACTGCTCCAGGTGTTTGTTTGTTTGTTTGTTTACTTGGGCTGAATGTGGGCCAGGGTTGGAGTGATGGAGCGACTGACAGAGCGAGGGCCTTCGCTCTGTAGGGGACATGTAAAGATTACAGCGGCCGTGTTTGTCACTCAGCATCAAAGAGAGGTTTCCAAAACAACTTCAGTTGACACTCGAATGAGAAACGCTCCGTTTGTAAAGCCTCGCTTTGCTTTGATTCAAAGTCGGCACGGATTTGATGCTTTTATGTGCGATTATTTTGAGTTTGTGTGTGTGCGCTTACAAAATACACCCAAGCAGGTATAAGTCTTGTTTCAGTTGTTTCTACTTCAGTCAAATCAGTCAAATATTTTTCTGTGAATCTGGTTGAATTAATAAAATAATTTAATTTAGGTCTAATTTATAACCATGATACTTATTCTTGATTTGTTCATTTATTTTACATCTAAATAATAATGTTTATAATATATTATACAATATAGTTATTTTCATGGATGGATAAATAACATTTATTTATTCATTTAAAACCCTGTTACTCATTCTGGTATTTTTCATTAGTTTTTCTTGATGTTTTTATTTAAATAAAATATAATATAGTAATTTTCATGGAATCTACTGGAATTAGATAAAACATAAAACATTTTAAACTTAATATTTGTTTAGGAATAATTTGTAGCCCTGTTTCTAATTATTTTTTTAGTTTTGTGATGTAATAATTTGTATTATGTCATGTCATATATATCAATTATACCATATCATATTTCATGTCATATATCATATCATATATCAATTATATCATCATATCATATTTCATGTCATATATCAATTATATCATATCATATTTCATGTCATATATAATTTATCATATATATATCAATTATATCATCATATCATATTTCATGTCATATATCATATCGTATATCAATTTTATATCATCATATCATATTTCATGTCATATATCATCATATATTTCATGCCATATATCATATCATATATCAATTATATCATATCATATGTCATGTCATATATCATATCATAAATCAATTATATCATCATATATTTCATGTCATTTATCATATCATATATCAATTATATCATCATATCATATTTCATGTCATATATCATATATCAATGATATCATATCATACATATATCATATAATATATCATATATCAACTATATCATCATATCATTTTTCATGTCATATATCATATAATATATCATATATATCAACTATATCATATTTCATGTCATATATCATATATATCAACTATATCATCATATCATATTTCATGTCATATATCAATTATATCATCATATCATGTCATGTTATATATCATATCATATATCATCATATCATATTTCAAGTAATTTATCATATATATCAATTATATCATCATATCATATCATATACATCATATCATATTTCATGTCATATATCAATTATATCATCATATCATGTCATGTTATATATCATATCATATATCATCATATCATATTTCAAGTAATTTATCATATATATCAATTATATCATCATATCATATAGATACATCATATCATATTTCATGTCATATATCAATTATATCATCATATCATATTTCATGTCATATATCATATCATATTTCATGTCATATATCATATCGTATATCAATTTTATATCATCATATTTCATGTCATATATCATCATATCATATTTCATGCCATATATAATATCATACAGTATATCAATTATATATCATATGTCATGTCATATATCATATCATAAATCAATTATATCATCATATATTTCATGTAATTTATCATATCATATATCAATTATATCATCATATCATATTTCATGTCATATATCAATGATATCATATCATACATATATCATATAATATATCATATATCAACTATATCATCATATCATATTTCATGTCATATATCATATAATATATCATATATATCAACTATATGATATTTCATGTCATATATCATATAATATATCATATATATCAACTATATCATCATATCATATTTCATGTCATATATCAATTATATCATCATATCATGTCATGTTGTATATCATATCATATATCATCATATAATATTTCAAGTCATTTATCATATATATATATCAATTATATCATCATATCATATCATATACATCATATCATATTTCATGTCATATATCAATTATATCATCATATCATATTTCATGCCATATATCATATATATCAATTATATCATTCATATATATCATTTCATATTTTATGTCAATGATATCATATCATACATATATCATATAATATATCATATATCAACTATATCATCATATCATATTTCAAGTCATATATCATATGATATATCAATTATATCACATCATATATCATATCAATCACATCACATCATATCAATAATATCATCTCATATCAATCATATCGTGTCATATTAATTATATCATATCAATATCATTATAGGCCTGTTAACATGCCTGGTAAGCAAAGACTATTTTATTTAGCAATTTATTCAGCTCACATAACCTCTTTCCAACTGAACGCAGCTGAGTTTTAACTAAATTAGCAGAACCGTAAACACCAAAGGAACAGGAACAATGCACGGGGTCCGTAATGCATCTCTGCAGTGAGAGAGAGAGTGTGTGTGATCTTGCATCCAACAGATGGACGTGTGTAAATGAGGCAGTGACTGATGAGATGTAGAGCTGCTGACGAGGGATTTAATGAGGCTTGGAATTGGGGTGAGGTGGGGGGGGGCACAGAGAATAGAAGAGAAGAAGAAAAACAGATAGACAGATAAACTGAGGAAGAGAGGTGGAAGGAGGTCAAAAGAAAGGATTCTGGAAAACATCTCACTTAGAATTGCATTTGTGCTCTTTATTCACAGAATTAATCAGCTTGAGAGCTTTCTCATTCAATCACACACACACACACACACACACACACACAGGCTGTGTTCCAAAACCTAGTGCGCCTGCTTGCCTACTGCATACTTAGGCAGCTGCCCTCGAAAGCTCTTTTGCAGCAACAAAGCTCTTGGAAGCCATTCATTTTCAAAGAGAGCTGGCGATTTGTTGGCGACCATTTGGCGTGTCTCAAGAAAGTTTGAAAAGTTTGAACTTTATCAATTAAACAGCAGCTACAAAAGGAACTCCTGTAATATGTCTCCATATAGAAGTTAAATTTACTGTGTACACTCACCTAAAGGATTATTAGGAACACATACTAATACTGTGTTTGACCCTTTCGCCTTCAGAACTGCCTTAATTCTACGTGGCATTGATTCAACAAGGTGCTGAAAGCATTCTTTAGAAATCTTGGCCCATATTGATAGGAGAGCATCTTGCAGTTGATGGAGATTTGTGGGATGCACATCCAGGGCACGAAGCTCCCGTTCCACCACATCCCAAATATTCTCTATTGGGTTGAGATCTGGTGACTGTGGGCCATTTTAGTTCAGTGAACTCATTGTCATGTTCAAGAAACCAATTTAAATGATTGGAGCTTTGTGACATGGTGCATTATCCTGCTGGAAGTAGCCATCAGAGGATGGGGACATGGTGGTCATAAAGGGATGGACATGGTCAGAAACAATGCTCAGGTAGGCCGTGGCATTTAAACAATGCCCAATTGGCACTAAGGGGCCTAAAGTGTGCCAAGAAAACATCCCCACACCATTACACCACCACCACCAGCCTGCACAGTGGTAACAAGGCATGATGGATCCATGTTCTCATTCTGTTTACGCCAAATTCTGACTCTACCATCTGAATGTCTCAACAGAAATCGAGACTCATCAGACCAGGCAACATTTTTTCAGTCTTCAACTGTCCACTTTTGGTGAGCTCGTGTAAATTGTCGCCTCTTTTTCCTATTTGTAGTGGAGATGAGTGGTACCCGGTGGGGTCTTCTGCTGTTGTAGCCCATCCGCCTCAAGGTTGTGTGTGTTGTGGCTTCACAAATGCTTTGCTGCATACCTCGGTTGTAACGAGTGGTTATTTCAGTCAAAGTTGCTCTTCTATCAGCATGAATCAGTCGGCCCATTCTCCTCTGACCTCTAGCATCAACAAGGCATTTTCACCCACAGGACTGCCGCATACTGGATGTTTTTCCCTTTTCACACCATTCTTTGTAAACCCTAGAAATGGTTGTGTGTGAAAATCCCAGTAACTGAGCAGATTGTGAAATACTCAGACCGGCCCGTCTGGCACCAACAACCATGCCACGCTCAAAATTGCTTAAATCACCTTTCTTTCCCATTCTGACATTCAGTTTGGAGTTCAGGAGATTGTCTTGACCAGGACCACACCCCTAAATGCATTGAAGCAACTGCCATGTGATTGGTTGATTAGATAATTGCATTAATGTGAAATTTATCAGGTGTTCCTAATAATCCTTTAGGTGAGTGTATAAATATACACCCCTTTTGCTGCTAAAACAGCCCTGACCCGTCGAGGCATGGACTCCACTAGACCCCTGAAGGTGTACCCAGTTGTCTAGCCATCCCAATTTGGCCTTTGTCAAACTTGCTCGAGTATCATATCATATATCAATTATATCATATCATATATGTCATATTATATTTAATGTCATATACTATATCATATATCAATTATATTCTCATATCATATTTCATGTCATATATCATATCATATATCAATTATATCATCATATCATATTTCATATTTTATATCAATTATATCATCATATCATATTTCATGTCATATATCATATCATATATCAATTTTATCATCATATATCATATCATATATGTCATATTATATTTAATGTCATATACTATATCATATATCAATTATATCCTCATATCATATTTCATGTCATATATCATATCATATATCAATTATATCATCATATCATATTTCGTATCATATATCAATTATATCATCATATCATATTTCATGTCATATATCAATTATATCATCATATCATATCTACCATATCATATTTCATGTCGTACATCATATTTATCATCATATCATATTTCATATCATACCTTTATATATCAATTATATAACTTCACCTGTCAGTGGTCATAATTTTATGCCTGATGGTGTGTGTGTGTGTGTGTGTATATATATATATCGTGTTTTATATAATCGTGTTTTAATTTTACTTTATTTATTGCTTGTTTTTGTTTGGAAAACCACGTCAGTCATTTTTAGCATTCTGAATTATTTTATTTAAAAAAAAAATATTTTATTTTAGATAATGCTAGGGAGACCTTATTAGGGGGCATTAGGGGACATAATGAAAAATGCAAAAATGTAATTGTTTACATCAAAGATGTTCAGGGTATTTTTTGGGATTTTGTTTTTGTACTAAAACAACGTTAAATTGACAGCTACCTACCTTTTGGCACAGCTTTTGCATCATGAGTGTGTCTAGAAATGCTTCCTACGCTGTTATCTCACTACGTTTTGGAACGGAGCCAGTATCTCTCTCCTCTTCAATTCAAGGTGCTTCATTATCATGATGTCCTCTCCTAGCCGCCCCCTTCTCTCTCTTATTGACGCTTGTTGTTTAATGGCTCTGAGTGGGCAGTGCATTTTAAGCTCTGATTAATGGAGCAGTAATGATAGGCTAACACCTAGATGTAGCAGGTAATTAAGCATTAATGAGCTGTGCAAAAGCACTCAGACACACAGAGACTCGGTCACACGTAACCACACATCACCGCCAAGGGCTTCAGTTTCTTGAAAGTTGCTCCTCCATTGCTCAGGAGACTTAATTGAGATCTCATTGATGGTTCATTCATGAAACTCGTCTCAGATGTGTCTCTTAAAATTGCTTGGGAGAAAAAATGAGACAATCGCTGATGTCGAATAAATGTGCGGCCGCATTTGCAAAATTTCTGCGGAATTTTGTGAACAAAAAAGGTCTTGTCAATAGTGTAGCGATGTATGAAGCACTGCTCACACTGAAGTCACTGTTAGTCAATGAGGTTTAACCACCTTAACTTGCATCGATAACTTGGTTACACCACATTGACTAACAATCTGTGTGGGAACATTTTTAGCTTTCATGCTAAATTCCAAATGCCTTCCTATTGAAATGACTGGTCGCCTGCAAAAAATCACTAAAAAGTAGTAAAGGCCTGTTCACTCCAACAACAATAATGCTAGTTTTGAAAATGTATCTTATTTTACGAGAATAGCAAAGCCTACAACTGTAATGATAAATATAGCTACTAGCAGCAATTGCGGGGCCAATTTTTTTTTTTTTTTTTATGGCCATTTTTGGACATTACATACAACGGCTTGTTTAATTTTACAAATACTTGAGTTTTGGAAGGCAGAACTTGTTGTGCCATTGGCAGACATGCATTCAGACAGCTGCCGAAGTTCCATAGTTCAAGTGCCAATCAACTCAAAATGAAGGATTTTCAAATAAATGCACAGCATTTTATATTTCAAAAGTTCAGTTTAGATCATTCTCAGAAAGACTTACTGTCTGGAACAGAAGCAAATTTTACAATTAACCAATTAGCATGCTAGGCTAACTAGCATAAAGACACAAACTGACTAATTTCTCTGCGGCTTGGTCCAAAGATCATCTGGGACTATTTTTGGCAAAATTTGTAGCAGGAGTTGCGAAAAAAATTTAGTTCATTTGCTTCAATATGGCGGACAGTCACATCTTTGGAAAATCCCCAATGAGACATCATTGGAATCGGCATTACACCAAAATAATGACATAAAAAAAATCTAATTTTGAACTTTGTTTTCAAAAGTTATAAGCGTTTTTGCAACAACAAAAAAAAACATATCTCTGGAACACTAGGTGGCACTATGTTGAAACTTCTCAGGTAGTTTCAAGACATACTTTCGGTCATCCCTACCAAATTTTGTGAAGATATGTCAAATACTTTAAAAGTTATTGCAATTTATGACAAAATTCAAAATGCCGGTCACGTGGTTTGTCCGATCCTGGCAAAACCGGTATCCACGATTCGGCATGACATGTTATGAGGAAAAATAGCAATTTTTCATGTCTCATGACCTGTAGGTGGCTCTGTTCCAATATTTGGGATGGTCCCTCAGATTGTGGTTCCGATGAAGCCAAGTGTTGTTTTGACTGACCAAAATTTGGCCGAGATACAGCCTCTGAACCAATTTTGGGTCAACCTTGTTAAGTTTGGGACATCATAACTTTTTTTCACCAGTAGGTCAAAAAATTCTGTTCAGTTATTTCTGTGCAGCTCTGTCCAAAGATCATCTCTGCCAAGTTTTGTAAGAATTGGACAAATTTTGAAGAAGGAATAGCGAAAATCAGGTGTATTAAGTTTAATTTTTCTAGATCAAATGGTTCAAAAGTTATAACCATTTTAATTGTGAATTTTTGAACTGGTGGTAGCACTATGGATTTGGTCCTAGAGACTCCAAATTTGGTCCAATTACTATTGATGAACATCTCTACAATTTTACCAAATTTCATCCTTTTCCTATGTTCTGTTGATAGAGCTGCCATTGACTCCCATTTGGGAAGAAAAATAATAAGAAAACTAACAGGTACAATAGGGGCTACAGCCAATGCAGGTCTTGGCCCTTAATAATTGAGGAACTTTAAAAGACTTTAAAGAGCTCAGGCATTTAAAGTGGCAGATGACAAAACTGCAGCATACGCTTATAATAAACAGAATATTATTGTCTGTTGGTGTGGATGCTTAGCCTGACGTCGTCATACTCAGATTCTAGTCAGAATATGAGTCTGATACTGTAAAAAGTCTTTGCCGGTGTTGTACGCGGAGTACTTACCAACATGAAATAGTAAAGGTGAACGCATATACGAACAAGTTCTCCGCAAGGTTATTTTCGTAAACGAAAACTGAAACTAAGACTAAAACTATTGATAAAAAAACGTAAACTGAAATAAAATTAAAAAATCATAATAAATGAAAAACTTAAACTAAACGAAACTAACAACTCTTACTGAAAAACTAACTGAAATAAAATAATAATTAGCAAAAATAAATATTCGTTTTCGTATTTAATGGCGCTGTATATGGCGCGTGAAGGCTCAAAGGTGTTATCATTGTTTTTACAAATCATTTACTACTAATAATATCATCATCATCCGTGTGGAGACATTTCCCCACAAAGTAGGGAATACCAGGACACACACACACACACACACACACACACAGACGCAGACAGCATATACACTTCATTATTTAATCACACTTCGTCTTCAGAGCAGTTAGTGTTGGCTGTAGTCAGATGACTTTAGCTGTGGTCACACTGCTAGCCTACATTGTACTACTGAAGAAATAATCTTTAAATAAATAATCTTTTAATTGTTTAACAGTATTTCATCTTTAATATGAATGAATTTGTCTGGAATTTATCATTTTTACTTTCATATTTTACGTTGCATTTATTTGGTTCTTTGTTCAATCTCAGACCATTTTTTGTCGTATAGGTCATAGTTTGACTCGAGCTTTTTTGCTTAAAGGTGAAGACCCAACTTTATGCATGTTTTGTAGATTCCCCTCTCCGTTAAACATATTTTGTTGTACTGTCCTGGGTTAAAACAAGAATTCTCTTTTATCAAGTTATTTCATTTAAGAACTTATTTAGTAAGATTATGCATGAAAAGGTTTTGGATTTTTTAATTTGTATATGACATGTGTTTGTTTGCTTGGTTTTCTTGTATTTATATGATATTTGTATTTTTGTAATTTAATTTTTGCCATGAATATAGCCTTAGCTGCTGAAATGGCATTAAATAAAACAATCTGTATTCCATTATTTTATTTATATTATTAAGATGTCTGCATAAGAGTAAACTCTACTCTGTGTAAACATTAAACTTTGCTAAAATTAAAAATCTTGATTTGTTCACTACATTTCGTTCTGGTAACTCTGCTATACTATAATTACTAAAACGAAATATATAAAAACTAAATAGAAATGTGTTTACAAAATAAAAACTAAACTAAAACTAGCAAAATAATTTATAAAACCGAAATTTGTTGCAAAATCGAAAACAATAATAAATTAAAAACTAATAAAAAAATGCAAAACTATAATAACCTTGGTTCTCCGTTTAGTAAACGAATTCAACCCAAGCGCTCTTTGGTGACGTGGATGGTTTCGTTACTGTTGATCATCTGTCCGTCATCGGATAAAGCCCGCCCTGACAATCTGATTGGTCCGAAGAGCTCTGGTTCGAGCATAGTTGCTCCACAACGGATCAAGTCCAGACCGAACTTCCCGACCGCGAATGTTGTGGGCGAGGCTAAGTTCGGCTGGCATCCAGGCTAGTGGATGCTAATATAATTATCGTTATAGTTCTCGTTTTGGTGTTAAAGAATTACAAAATTTATGTTAAAGGGTTAGTTCACCCAAAAATGAAATTTCTGTCATTAATTACTTACCCTCATGTCGTTCAACACCTGTCAGACCTCCGTTCATCTTCGGAACACAAATGAAGATATTTTAGTTGAAATCTGATGGCTCTGAAAGGCCTCCATTGGCTCAATGGCACGTTACACTCTCAAGACCCTTAAAAGGTACTAAAGACGTCGTTACAAAGTCCATCTCACTACAGTGGTTCTAAAATAAGTTTATGAATAGGCGACAATAGTTTTTTTGCACAAAAAAAACCCTAAATAACGACTTGCATAGTGAAGACGATTTCAAAACACGGCCTCATGAAGCTTCGAAGCGTTATGAATCAGTGAGTCGATTCAGCAGTTTGAATCGCCAAATTTCAGCAGTTTGGCGGTTTGACACGCGATCCGAATCATCATTCGGCTCACTGATTCATAACGCTTCGAAGCTTCATGAGGCTGTGTTTTGAAATCGTCATCACTATATAAGTCGTTATTTAGGGTTTTTTTGCGCACAAAAACTATTGTCGCCGATTCATAAAGTTATTTTAGAACCACTGTAGTGAGATGGACTTTGTAACGACGTCTTTAGTACCTTTTAAGGGTCTTGAGAGTGAACCGTGCCATTGTGTCAATGGAGGCCTTTCAGAGCCATCAGATTTCAACTAAAATATCTTCATTTCTGTTCCGAAGATGAACGGAGGTCTGACGGGTGTCGAACGACATGAGGGTAAGTAATTAATGACAGAATTTTCATTTTTTGGTGAACTAACCCTTTAATGGCACAACTCAACCAGAAAGTTGATCTTGAAAAAATATGAAAGTTGGAGCTAATTTTGAGATCTTTGACACATATCTTAGCAAATCTGAGCACAGTTTGACACTTTATTGAGATTTGTGTGTTCTGAAACTCTAGGAGAGATGCATGTTCTCAAGAGAAAAATCTTGGAAGCAGGACACATTCTCCAATTAGCGTCATTGCTGTCTAGGAGAAACACTTAGAGATATTTAAAGATTGGTTCTTCTCAAACCATACGACAGCTTGACCAACATTTCAAATTCAATTCAATTCCAAAAAGTCAAAGCACCCGATTTGACATCTTGCTGTTGATCCTATTTCGTTCCTTTTGTGTCCCAAACGGCTTAAGAGCAACTTGATGCAAATGATTACAGACATTTCATCTTCTTTCCTTCACAAAGCTATTGTATGACTTCTGAATCCATCTTGTTTACATCTTTACCAGATCTAAACAAGAAAATGCAGCATTGTAACAAATCTCTGTCCCTGTTTTGGAACAAAACAAACTATCAACAGATCTGAAAATGCCCTTAGACTGTAGCGCACAAATGGTATGGACCTATTTTGGAACTCAATATCTCCAATCTACATTGAATCTCACTCATATGGCTTTGGAATGACATGACTGTGAGTAAATGATGAGTTTTGGGTGAACTATCCCTTTAGAGAGCTCACATTTGCATTTTTTGTCCTCCGGGATGCCCTGCAATAAGAAAATGTGGCATTCTCTGGAGTGGAGAGCAGATGTTTGCACTCAGATTTAGATCATCCTCATTGGCCAAATGATCCTTTTCATGGTGCTTCCTCTCTTAGATCTGTGCTCCCTCCATTAAGATTGTTTTCAAGTGCAGCTTTCACGAAAAGCACAACATTACTGGAGGAAAGGGTAGAAAAACCATTGAATCAATTCAATATAAAAATACATGGAATGTTTTGCTTTTGTTTCAGATTTGGCCCCCATTGCCAACGAATCGGAGCAACTCATTCTGTTGGGTAAGAATGCAATCATATCAAAAGATGATCTATTCATCTACAACTCTTTGAATCATAAAAGGCCACACTGATAATATAAGTATCTCAATGGATATTTAAAGAGGCACTTCAGCGCTGGGAAGATGAATGTGTATTTAAACTGGGTCATTTATGTATTAGAAATGTGAAATTGTTTTTGAATTTGGTGCCTTCTAGACTGAGAAAAGACAGAGAATGTATTTTTGTCTCATGTGGATGAAAGACAACAACTCCCAGAATGCACTTGCTTCAGAAGGCCACTCCCAAAGCCACGGCTACTGGTTATCACTTGCCCACCATGACACCGCCCCCACCGTCGTTTTGATTTTCATAGTAATAAAATGTCGATATTTGCATCATCGGAGGATTTTTTTCCGGAAATAAAATGCGTAATTCACTCGAGGGGGGAAAGTACGATAATTTGAATATACTACCGGGTTTCTACTGATACAAAGCTTAATGCTAATCGCTGAAGTAACCCTTTTTACTCAAAGCCATGGCCACTTTCCACAATCCAATCAATTTCCAATCGATTAAAGCTATTTCTCTGAAGAAAGCACTGGTTTTTAGATACACTCTTAGGGGGGTTTTAAACGACACCGTTTTCAACCAAAAATGGGAACAAATGTATTTTGGCCATTCATTTACATGACAATGTTATTTTGAGGGCCTTTGAAAACGAGATTCAAAGTGCACGTTTTTGAATGTGATACTGTTATCGTCTCCGTGTAAACAACAAAAATTTAATTTGTGAAAGCGGTCATGTGTATTACGTGTTCAGTCTTTTAGTGTTTCTTTACAAAGTGACACCGCCATCTACTGGCCTGACATGAATAATACAGCGTTTTAGGCCCGGTCCCAAAGGGCACACTTCATATGCACTTTAGGTCTTGTGGACTTACGATGGCTGCCGCGTGCGCGTGTCCGTTAAATCCACGAGACCGTAGGGTGTCCTATTTGTCATTTTAGGTCTCAGAAGAGTGCTCGCGAGCGCC
Source organism: Gobio occitaniae (assembly GCA_033150135.1). NCBI lineage: Eukaryota > Metazoa > Chordata > Actinopteri > Cypriniformes > Gobionidae > Gobio > Gobio occitaniae. The sequence goes on along the minus strand of JARQWZ010003472.1, from coordinate 67,142 downwards.
CCCTTTGCGGTCGACAGGGACGTCGTTAGGCCTATTTTAGGGGGGCTGAAGCTACCCCAAAATGCTTCTAAGCCCCCCTAAATGATAATAAGAACAACAATAACAATTTGATTTATCAATAAGCTTATCCTCATTCATATTTAGACACAACAAATTATATATATTCAGCTCTCTCTCACATACACGCGCACCACATACACACACCGCCGTCTTCATGAGAACGAGTGTTCGACGTTGAAAGCAAGTTCGCGAAAGGTTGGTATCTTGAACACCTTTACACAATCACACATTAAAAAGTGGTATAAAAATATTTTTAATTCTAATTAATAATATAGTTATGTCAGTGTGTTAATGTCGACCTGAGAAGCGATTGCTACTTTAGAAAGTTAACTAGTCGCAAGTTTGAGGTAAAATGCACTTGGGTTGTCGATGTCAAAACACTATAGAAGCTGTGATTAAAATATTAAATAATGTTATGTCATTAGGCTATTGTATAGGGTAAATTTAGTATAGGGTGTGAAAATTGTATAGCTGTGGTATTTGTAGCCTATAGGTTTAGCTCAATTTAGGTTTAGCTGTATATTTGTATTTTAGCTCAAAAATGGGTTGAATCCATGCGGTTCTGTGTAATTAAATAGCATTATGTGGACAACTTATCTTATATAGAGAGGAATAGTATGCTATTACTTTATCATACATTTACATGAGCAGACAGATAGCATTTAAGTCATTGCTTAGTAACTCATAAGTGTAGCTCTAGATGTGAGTGTGCAAAGAGTTTGCAAACGTAAGTTACAAATACCCTGGGGGCTAAGCCCCCCCTGTCTTCCAATCCTAGTGACGTCCCTGGCGGTCGATATGTGCCCTTGATTCGCACTTTTGCAGAGCCCGCAACGGACTTCTTCCCGACAGTCAAAACGGCATTATGTCATGAAAGTGCAAAGACTCGTAGGAAGACCGCGAGGGTTTAGGGTGCCATTTGGGACAGGGCCTTAGTTGTTTTCGTGTACACTCTATAAAAAAAGACTCGTAATCATAAGGGAACCTTTTTTAGTGCTATATAGCACCAATTTTGGTGCTTCAGTGGTTCTTCAGAGGTGCTATATAGCACCTTAGTCAAAGAACCGGTGAAGAACCTCTGAAGAACCGGTGAAGAACCTCTGAAGAACCGCTGAAGAACCACTGAAGCACCAAAAATGGTGCTATATAGCACTAAAAAAGGTTCCCCTATGATTACGAGCCAAGAACTATTTTTGGTGCCATATAGAACCTTTTTTTTTTTGGAGTGTATCCTTGTGTCCTTGACCATTTTTAGTACATTGTTGTCGTGTAAACATACCCCTAAAAAGAAAGATTCTTTACTGGCATCGATGTTTCCATGAAAAACCTTTAACATCCACGGAAGCTTTCCATTCCACAGAAAAGTTTTCTGAAAGGTTCTTTGGGCAACCCAAAATGGTTCTTCTATGGCAGGGGTGTCCAAAGTCGGTCCTGGAGGGCCACTTTCCTGCTCCAACTTGCCTCAACACAACTGCCTGGAAGGCTACGTTCACACTGTCAGTCCAAATTCGATTATTTGTATATCCGATTGGAATCTGATCCAAATTGATTGACTGTCCATACTGTGTTTCGCAACTGTTCACATCCAAATAGTCTGTCCAATGCCGGTTTTATAAAAGGAACCCATTATGCCCCTTTTTACAAGATGTAATAAGTCTCAGTTGTCCCCAGAATGTATCTGTGACCCCACATATTTATTATACCATGTTGTAAACGCCCATTTTTGAGTGGAAGCAAAAACATGCTGTTTTTTTGTGCATGTATCTTTAAATGCAAATGAGCTGCTGCCAGAAGAGGGCGGAGCAGCTCGTGCCTCGGATACTCAGCCAAACTAACAAAACATCTGTTTGGTTTTGATCATCATATCTATCGCGGTCACGCTCACATGACAGTTCTTTATCATCATGAAAGTTTATTATCTACATAGGTTTTAAAGCCATATCAGTCTAAACTTCTGATATATGGTTTTCTGAGCGCACACATCCGAAGCACGCGCACAGAAAACTGTGTGTCAGATGGCGCGTCCTGTGATTATTAAACTAACTTCTTTTTCGCGTCTTATTGCGCTTAAACTTTCAAATACACTTTCAAAGGTTATGTCAAAAACACACAAAGTTCACATAAACACCGTCAGTTATGTCTGTGAACATAAACAGCAAGTAAAGAAATCGCTTGTGTATATTAGATCGGTGTATTAAAGTGACAGTAGCGTAATACACATGACCTACTGCTAAATATGCTGTTAATATGAATCAAACAACAAAAGAAAAACTTCTCTCGCTGCTCTGAAAAACTTTGTAGCTTTAATAAGAATACATTTCTTACTTGAATGCTGCTGTTTTATGCTCTGGCGAGGAGATAAACATGGCCGTGTACAGCTCACTGTGGGCGGGGTCTATGCTAATAGGGCAGAGTCCGTCACCAGTTATGGGCGGGGCCTGAGCATTTGTTATTCATATATGCTAGATTCTGCAAACGTGTAACTATGTAAAAGTTCATTTAGCATAATAGGTCCCCTTTAAAGCACGTCTCTGTTATATTGTCATTTTCTGCTCATCTGGCATTTTGCACCAACACAACTTCGTTTCTGCCGTGACTTTCAGACCTTCCTACAACAACTTACGTTTTACGTGCCTCGAGAATGTCACATAATCCACGCAAAATCCATTCAGAGCAGTCACACTGAAACAGATCTCGCGATTCCAAACCACATATAAATGTAACTCTAAATGCATTTGTAAAAATAGCATTTCATGTGATTTTCGGCCATTCACACTAAAATCTGACTGGATTCCAATCGGATTTGGACTGACATCCGTGAACACAGCCAAAGTTTGCCTGGTGAGACCTTTATTAGCTGGTTCAGTTGTGTTTAATAGGCGTTGGAACTGAACTTTGCAGGAGAGTGACCCTCCACGAGCAAGATTACACACCCCGGTCCATAAGGCATCGCTGCGAAAACCCCCTTTTGAAAACTTTATTTTTAAGAGTGTATCAACTTGATTTCATTCGTTTCTGTTCTTCTTCCGATTGTTCACCCAGGAGTCTCTGTAATAGCGGTTGTCGTGATGCTACTGCTAATGATGATAGTGGTTCTCCGCTACATTGCCCACCAGAAAGGTACATATTACACCAATGAGGAGGCCTTAGCCTTTAAGAGCGACCCTGAGGTGCAGGATGTCCTAGAAAGTCCAGATTCAGACGAAGGTAAGAGTCAACCTCCTCCGTTTTCCCTCTTTGGATTCAGAAGTGTGAAAACTGACGCCTCCTGCATAAAAACTTAATAATAACTTTGTATCAAGTGACGACAGTCGTACTTCTCATAATAGTGTTGAAAATCTGTTTTACAGAGGAGCCTTAGTATCTTCTGGCGGGAAGCCTTTTGGGACGTTTCCTGTGTGAAATGTATCACTGCGAGCGACAGAAGGATCTGTCGTGGCTCCTCTTTCTTTTCACTCCAATCACATATGCCTTTTCCAACAGATGTCCTTTTCTGATGACTTTACACTCTACCATTCCTAAACTAATAGGATTCCATATGCATAAAGACTTGTGTGTAAATTATTTTACTCTGTGTGTTACAGAATACTTAAACAGTTTTTATGTAACTTTTACCCTCATGAATAAACACACTCATGTCTCCATCTTTCATGTGAACATATACTATGAAGTTGCTAATATTGTATATTTCATAGATTTCTTTTTTTAAGTTTCGCCAATTAGTGACTGGTTGGCGTGTGTCTTTTGATAGAAACTCATTTAGATTGTCATTTATCGTTATCAACTCATTATCCAGGAGGTTGTCAAAAGCTCCTGGATAATGAGTTGTCAAAAGGTTGTCATCTTTTATGCCAGTTCTTTTGAAACATCTGTAGTCACTCAAAAAATATTCACAGGTGGAAAGCGAGAAGAGCCTTCGGCAGCTGTCCATGAGCTTAGTGGAATATTTCAGTCAATGGAAATTGTCGATTTTTACAAAAACATTTTTTGTGGAGCCCAATATTAGACATTTAGCAGAATGTTCACACTGTCTGTATTTCACACTGAGTATAAAGCTCCAAAAATGACAATAAATGGTGTAAAATATGACTAAATAAGTTCAAAAGTCTGGGGTCAGTATTTTACTTTTATTCAGCACTTATTGATCAAGTGACAGTGAAGACAATGTTAAAAAGTTACAAAAGATTTATATTTCAAATAAATGCGTTCTTTCGAACTTTCTATTTCAGAGTCCAGAAAAAAAAGTGATCACGCTTTCCACAAAAAATATTAAGCAGTTCAACAGTGAAAATTAAAAGAAATGTTTCTTGAGCAGCAAATAATCATATTTTAAACTGTTAAATTGACCCCAAACTTTGGATCGGTTGTGTGTGTGTGTGTGTGTGTGTGTGTTTGTTTGTTTTTGTGATTTATGAGGACACAAATTTGTATAATGACACATGAGGACATTTCATAACATACTAAACAATGTTTTATTAAAAATGCAGAATGTTTCCTGTGATGGGTAGGTTTAGGGGTAGTGTGTGTGTGGTGTGTGTGTGTGTGTGTGTGTGTGTGTGTGTGTGTGTGTGTGTGGTGTGTGTGTGTTGGGTAGGTTTAGGGGTAGTGTGTGTGTGTGTGTGTGTGTGTGTGTGTTGGGTAGGTTTAGGGGTGTGTGTGTGTGTGTGTGTGTGTGTGTGTGTGTGTGTGTGTGTGTGTGTGTGTGTGTGTGTGTGTGTGTGTGTGTGTGTGTGTGTGTGTGTGTGTGTGTGTGTGTGTGTGTGTGTGTGTGTGTGTGTGTGTGAGGAGTTCAGTATATTTCAATGAATTTGTGTTTGTGTGTGTTTTATGGATTTTAATATGAACCAAAGAACATTTTTGTTGTATTATTTGTTGTTTGTTAATCTACTTAAGCTCCAGAAAAAGCTGTTTCGCTTCAATAAAATGAGTGATACAGAAAATGGTCAAAGGATATTTTAATGCTTAATAACATTCTTGTGTGCTCAAAACAAGACTAATAATAAGAGCCATGATTTGACCTTTGATTCCTGTCATAGAGCTGTGTGTAGACCACTAATTGTATATAGACTCTCTTAATGTACAGAAATATAGAAGTTTCAGGTTATTGCTAAGAAGAATCCAAGTAAATAAAACTGAGTATTTGAATCCAGCTTGATATTTATACAATCTGAACCCCCTGCAATATCTGTTTGATGACCTATATGTGGTATGGATACAGTAATACTCTGCTAGAGCTCTAAAAATACATATTTAAGAGACGCAGCTAACGCTAATGTAAGCGTGGCGGTCCGCGTCGGAAACAAAAGACAAACAAACAAAGACTGAGGTTGTAGAGTTGCAAAAATAGCCGACTTCGCAAATCAAAAGCTACATCTCAGAATACCAGACACAAACCAAACAGCCCAAACGCACAGCTCTCCTTTTGTCTACAGCAATTTGTGGAAACTGGTACATCTCGCTATACGACGGAAGCCAGTGACCTGATTAGGGCTGGATGAAAACAGTTTCTAATTAGCGGTGAACAGCGTCACCCCCTCAGAGAGTTGAGCTGAAATAAAGTGTCAACAACAGCAGGAAACTTTCAAAGAAAAACTCCGATATAGCATGTGCGCGCTAGGGGAATTAGCCCGTACCCAAACTCGCGACGATTATACGACCATGCAAAATACAATTTAGGAGGGAGAAGCTCAAACAAACAGCGAATGGGCAAATGCATCAAACGAAACTGGTTATTTCTGAGATATTTGCTCTGCACTGAGGCTCTCCGGAGATGCTACGACGTACAGCATTCAGACCACCAGTAAACCCAAAAACGACATCTAATCACGCCAACTCATGTTTGATCCAGCTGAGGTGACGTGATGCCTCAAAAACATGTCAGAAATATAATAGCTCCGCCAGATTCGAAAATTAACTTTCCTGAGGTGTTAGCGACCGATTTGTTTATTTGTATTAAATAGGTTAATAATGGAGCATCAAGCAATTTTCTGCTGTGGACACGCAGCAAATGAACCCGAACAAAGACCTTTTTTTTTCTCCTCCCTCCCTGAGTAGACGACACAATAGGGTCGGTTTGATCCAGCTCTGTTTGGACGTTAATCATCATCAAAAGCGTCAATTCGCATTGATTTCTCATCTCCGCGGAAACCATTACAGGGAATAAAAACGACAGATATGACAGAGCGAGTTTCAGTCCTCTTTAGAGAGGTCGACCTTTGTCAGAGGAGTCTGAATCAAGGCCATCATCTCTCAAATATCATGTAAATATAGCAGGATACGACTGAGGCGGATAATGCTGCATGTATCGCACATCAATAGCCACATAGGGAACAAAATAAGTGCCTTCAAGTCATTCATCGTGAGATTAAAGGAATAGTTCACCTAAATATGAAAACTGTGTCATTTACTCACCCTTATGTTGTTGTTGTTTTTTCAGAGGAGCCCAAAGGGATATTTTTTTACACAGTATTTTTGTCTTTTTCTCTCCATAAGATGTAGTGACCATGTTTGCCAAAGTCCAAATAGATTACAAATAGGCTATTTTTTTGAGGGGGGAAATAACTTGTGTGCTATATTCAAAGTATTTTAAAGCTATACAGTTGCTGTGTGCTAATTGTTAGCGCAATTGTTCAGGCAAACTTTTAGACACCACATTTATTGACTTGAGGGTGAGTAAATAATCACAGAACAGGTTTGGAACAACCCTTATGCTCAATTATTGATATTACAGATATAAATTACAGATATTGAGTTAGAATAGCTGTATACAGGACTTTGTTGTAAAGCATTTGTTTGTTTACTGTGCTACAGGTGACTAGGTGTTGTTTAGCTAAAGTAGCAGAGTGAATTCATTAGAATCTGCAACTATCTTTACATTTTCATTTTACTGAGGGAAGAAATTAGTTTATTCATCAGAACATCTGGATGTTTGAGCTGTCGATAAGGGTAAAGGTTTTAGCCTTAAATAATATGGTAATGTGATTTAGCAAAGCAGCTTAGCATGGATTTGAGTCTTTTCTATTTTCATGATGCCAGAGTTGCGTGTGTGTGTGTGTGTGTGTGTGTTCATAAGTCCAGAGGGCAGTTGTGAGTGGCGTGAATTTAATCCAATTTCTCCATCTCCAGCACTGCGGAGCAAGCCGTAATTCACCCCAAACCGCTTCCTGATGGCATGGGAGTTTATGCTAATCAAAAATTAGCACAGGTTGGGTGTGAGTACAAATGTGTTAATCCCATCATTGTTTCGTCATCTGATCGATGCCATTGGTATTCCCATGCTCCTGAATTTCCTCTGTCCTCAGTCCCACTCCGGGGTCGAGCGGGCCACATATCCTCTTCTAAATGGGAAAGTCAGAATTAGCGATAAAGCATTAGCATAGGCCACCATGGAAACTTCTTAGCTGCTTTGTGAAAATGATGCTATTTCCAGACTTTTTTTTTTTTTTTTTAACACTGTCCAACTAGACCATGTTTCATAAGCCTGGACACATTTTGAGAAAAGTATGAGGACTTTGATTGAAAATAATTAGCTAGCAATGAAAATATGAAGAAAAAAAAAATGTATATAGGCTATAACTTTTTTTCACCCCAGTTAACATTGATGTAATAAATCACACATACTCGTTTTTTATAATAAATCTTAATATACACACATATATATTTATATATAATAAACTTGAAGCTGTTTAAAGGATTTTTTGCTGTACAAACTGTAAAGTGCTTTAATTTATATGTACATATTGTACAGTTCAGGCTGACTTAAATGACTGAGGTATAATGCAAAAATGTCTTTAAACAGCTCCAAGTCTTCAGGGAATATCGTCTTTATAGAACCCGACTCTTCTTACAGAACTACTTACAACATAAGGTGAAAAAAGGGACAAGGTAAGAGTTCTGTTTCATATTCTTGGCTCCCCTAAAGGTTTGAAGAAGTGGGCTAGAGGAGAGCCGCTCAGCGTTACGTCAGCTGGAAACAATAACCCGAACGGAGCCATCCATCACGAGCGTTTGATTCCGCTGACAGCACGTCAAATCCCATTGATCTCCAGGGGAGCCTTCAGGATTGCTGACGGGACTCTGGCGGTGCTCTGATGTGACGAAAATTCAGGTTTACCTCTCTCTCTGGCAAACTTTTTATGACATTATGGAATTATGGAAAAGCCTTGTAAAAACGAATTACTGGAAATTATTGGAAAGCAAGTTTTTCTACTTCGTGTTACATCTGAAAACGAATGGATAATTAAATTTTTGTATGATACTTTACAGTACTTTGGGATACTTTCTGAAGATTATAGATTTCACTCATTGTAATTGCAAAGAAAAAAACGAAAATGTATCCTAATTTTGTTTCACAGAAGAAACAGGTTAGGAAAGACATGAGGGTGCACAAATAATCATAGCAGGGGCGAAAGGAAAATTTTTCAGAAAACGTAATTTTAAAAGATAATGTTTTAGACAGAGATATATTTTTGCTGTGGTCAATAGACTTGGTCGGCATTACTGGGAACGCCCACAAAACGTCATATCCGCCATATGCCGTGGGGGAAAACAAGTCATTAGAATGAATGCACGTAGACCTTTTTAGACGCTTTATCTTTACTCTTTGTAATGATTACTATTTATTTTTGCTCGATGCAGTCCCGAAAAGTTGCCATGTGGCGTTCTGCACCTCTAGTAAGTTAAAAAACCCTGATCTGAAGTTGTATACTGCTAAATAAACAGACAGAACAAGCCTGCAATACGTCCGTTAAAGTTAAACATTTGCACTACATGATGCCGGTATTATTGTAAAGATTAAAAAAAGAGATTTCATTAATTGCAAGTTTGTTGACCAAAACGCCAATAAAGTCATACTTGTCACGGGACTCAATTTATCGTTAAAGCAGTTTTTCACAATGAGCGATCACATACCCACATAATGCGTGAGGTTATTAATGTACAAAACATTCAAAAGTCTTCTTAATTTCATGATGGGAAGGGCTGAACTCACGCTTGTGCTTCAAGCTGATAGTCATGACACTTGTACATTTTCTCGTCAAAATGCAGCTGCTCCCACAAATATTACACGACATAATAGCTAGGCTACTTCATAAATCACCCGGTCTTTTGATGAAAACGGTTGCTATAAAACAGTAAATAAAAAAACTTTTTTTATTTTCGTAATTCTAATAATATTGTGACTGACATTTCAATTTCATAGCACAATATAGTTTTATGATCATTTTAAAATGTTAAATGTATGTAATACATACTTTTAATCCATTAAATTTAGGAACACTGAATTAACGTCTTCATGGAAAGACTGGGTGATTTATAGGCATGTCATACCTATTTGGGGGTCGGCGCATATTTTATTTTGATGAGAAAATGACACCTCTGGCCATTGATTCCGTCGGGTCGTTTATCAGTCACAGAGACTGTACGAACAATCTGACCCAATATGGCTCAGTTTTTCTATATATTTTGCTCTGTCAAGCGGCAAAAGTGATTCTACACAGAGGCTAGATGTCTTACGGCGAAGTCTCTAACGTCATCACCGGCGGCCATCTTGTCACAGGCAAGCTTTCTGGCGGGCCGTGTGGTACCTGATGTAAGGCGAGTGATCTGCATGAACACAAATACTCTTACCTCACTGAAATCTTGACGGATTTACAAATGGTTTGGTTTCTTACAAACATTATTAACGTGGCTATAATTCTGGATGCTTGAACAAATTATGAATAATTATTCATAAGTATGCAGTGTCATAACTACATCTCTGACGTTTATAACAAACCAAAGAGTTTGAAAATCGGTAGAAAATTGAGCAAGTTATGGTTATTTAAAAAGTACATGCACCATTAAAACACAATAGGTGTTTCTCAATGTCAAGGATACTTCCTCTGTAGGACTGGTCCTTCCAAGTCACTTCCTTCAGAGGCTAGGCGAGGCTCCTCTTTAGCATTCGGAGAACACGTAAATGGAACAGGCTAGCAAGTGCACGTCGTGCGTCATTAAGTCAGTGAAAAGGTCCGTTAGCCATCAATAACGTAATTTGTGTAATATCAATACGGTATTTAAACGTTAAACTTTACTTATATTTACTATGGTTATAACAAATGTTTGGTAACGTAAATACTTACACTTGAAAGCATATTGCCCCGTTAACGCTCTGACTCCGCCAACGTCCGATATTTTGTATTTTTTGAACAAGATAGCAAAGCTGCGCGCATAGGATTGTGGGTGATTTGAGAGCGTGAAGAGTGCGAAGTCTACTCGTATGCATCCTTTCCTGTATATGCCATATTTTTCGAACGAAGGACTCAGACCTTGGTTAAAATTCCAAGGATCCTCGACATTGGAACAGACCTTCGACGGATGTCGATGAAGTAGCATCCTCGGAATTCTGGCTTCCGAGGATCCTTCCTTGACATTGAGAAACGCCTAGAGTTATGAGTGAGCGAGCTGCCTGTGACAAGATAGCCGCCAGGTGCGGACATCGACCTCCATTGGCCAGCAGCGCGGACGAGACATCTAGCCTTTATTATGTATATCTATGGGGTTAACCCCATCCATTTAAATTGTAGGGGAATGGACTGTTGCACCCCGACTCCGCCCCCACGCCACGCCCCCAACTATGACACGACACCGACCAAGTCTATAAGTGTCACAAGTGTGGTCTATCAATATCAGGTGGTATTTTGTACAAATGTAGTAAGACTACAGTTTAATTTCAATTTGAACATAAGCTGCACTTTTGACCCCATCAGTAGGGACGAAAGTAACACACAGGTGGGTCAAGAGTAACACAACAATACAAGTTAGATTTTTTTGTGTTACTCTTGTTTTTATTAAACATACCTGACTATGACCTTGTTAATATGTAAACTGCAAACATTTTGTCCTTTATCTTTGTAAAAAATTATTAAATTACATTTTCATTTTAAATTTTAAGTTTCACCAAATGTTTCAAATGTAATCCGACAGTCTACAAACTTTAATTGTTTATAATAATTTTTTTATTTGCAATGTCAATCTATTTGATCATTTTTCTTCAACAGTGTGAACAATATGACAATTAAATTAGCCTAATATGCATTATATATAATAGAGGGACAAAAGTAACTGTTTAAAAAACTGTAAGTGTTACTTTCGTCCCGACAGGATGTCCTGACATTTAAAGACGATTTACTTCAAAAAACTCTGAAAAGACAAACCTTCAGGGTGTGTAATGTAGCGTTCACACCGGAAGCAAATGACGCAAATAATTTGCGCTATTCACACGAAGTTGGACGCTTGAACATTTTGAGTTCATTCGCGCGTGACATTCACTTCACAACTTCGGGCTTCTGCCAGCGGCTCGTCTCGTTGAGAAATGGCTGACATGGGCTGTGTTTACACGTCTTTTTTGTTAAAATTCTACTGTTAATCTGTGACAACGTAGTTTTAAGACTTTTTCAGGCGATAATGTAGTTGTTTAAAGCTCAAATCTGTGGTTTATTTATAAAAAGAGCGCCTATTTGAACATTTTATCTGCCGTTTTCGGAGTTGTGAGCTCCAGTGGATCAGCGGCACTCAGCGCTCATTAACCCCGGCGAGAGCAGCCTTTCCTCGGCCAGTCCTTCAGACATTTGCCGCTGGCTCTGATGTCTATGTGGTGTCTCGAGCTATAATTCGTCTTGTGTAGATGTAACGGCCGATATTTGGTCTCATGGATCTATAATTTGTTCCCTGGCAAATCGTTTAGGCTAAGGACAAAGTGAAGTTTCATTACTTTTTTATTTTTAGGCTATTTAACTTTGTTACCGTTGTAGCCAACTAGCGCTGACTTTGAATGTTTGACTGAATTGTTTGCTTTATTTCATGTATAGCGTTTCATACCTTTTAAGTTACTTATACTTTTGTATTATTAATCATACATAAACTTGCATTTAACAAAAAGAGACTGGGTTGTGTTTCATGTCATTTAATGTTATCACAGTAATAATCATATGTACACTTGTCTGAACCAGATATTAATATATGATTAATATAAACCAGATTTTCTCCTCATTGTTGTCACTACTAGAGCAAGCTCCTGATTGGTTAACGCGGCGAATATCCGCCAAAAGTCAGATTTTTTCAACGCCTCGTACGCGTGAATCGCGCCGCAGAATGTCTATTCGCGTCTTTGCATTGACTTAACATATAAATCACTTGTGTCAATCGCGTCATTCGTGTCCGGTGTGAACGCACCTTAACAGCACTAAATAACCTGTTGATTGATCATCACTGTGGCACATGAAACGAGAAACACAACTTGTAATTAGAAAAAAGTACCGCTTCAGTAATTTACTTGCCCATTTCGGACCTAACCGCGGGAAATGATGACAAAATCACATGATATTTGGCAGATCCGTCAAGGGTTGTGTGCTAAACCTGCTGTCATAGCTTGGAATGCAAATGTAGTCAGAGCTCTGAGAAAATGTCTTTGTTACTTTCGTCCCGCGTTACTTTCGTCCGGTTTTCCCCTACTATTTTCCATTTTGGTTGAATTATTTGGTACAATTATGTTTTTGGAGTACTTTGGTCATTTTCTTTTCTTTCTTTTTTTAATCCTATAGATCCAAGAGCACGGTTCCGGGGGGAAAACGTAATTTCCCCACATGCAGTGCTTTGTGTCACAGAAATTATTTGCCTTCGACCCCTTTATGGGATTTTCGAAATGTCATTTGAAATGGAAAGGTGGTGTGCAGTTTGAATGAACAACAGTCAAGTTCCCTTTTCTCCCCTGGCCTTTGAGTACAGTGCGTATACCTTCATAATGCAGAAATAAACTCTCCAGGGTTTCAAAGTCTTTTATTACTGCTCGAAAGTACCACTCTGTCTATGGCACATTTCAAAGAAGAGACTTTCTTTTCCATCTTAGAAATCATAGTTATTGAAAAGATAGGTCAGCTGGAAAAAATATAAATGTGTGCGTCAGTGTAAAGACTATGGCTCTGCACTTGTTCTGCTGTTATAGGTCATCAAGTTACATATGCTTTTACGGTTCTGGTCCAGCTCAGATTGTTAAAGGAATTTGTAATTATTTGTGAATAGGCTATTACAAATTCCATGACCAATCTGAGCTTTTTGAACTTTTTAATTATATAATGTATATAATGACATATAATATTCTTTTCCATAATTGTAGTGAGGTCCAAAGACATTTCACAATCTTTAAGGCTGCTGTGACCAAGCGGCAACCTCCCGCAGTTTCTCTTGAAGCCGATACGGAAGTGAGTTAAACTGCAGTTCATGGACTGGCCACTAGAGACAGACTCCAGAAGGAGCAGAATCTCATTGAGCTCATGTTAAAATGCCCAACTTTACAGCAGAAGAACACATGTTTACAGTCTGGGACAAATTGTGGTTTTGGTCTATATACCTAATTTTGCCCTTCATGACGACTGTGAGGGGGGTGAATTTTTTTTTGTAACTCATTCGTTTACATTATATAAAGCCTTAAAGCTCTGCATAATTAAGGGCGTGGCCACTTTGAGTGACAGGTGGATTGCCGTTTGTCTGCTGTCAGTTAGTCGTCACCTCAGCTCCGCCCACGTCCCGCCTCTTTGCCCATTTTCTGTTATCCGGGAGTGATGTGTGATGACGCTCTGCCAAGATGGCGATGGCCAGCTCGACCCTACTTTACGCTCCAAAACTCCTCTTCAGAATCCTACGGGTGACATCACGGACACTACGTCCATACTTTTTTACAGTCTATGGTTGTGACCTCACTTTTAACCCTTAAATGCTTTGATGTTTTGCCAATCATTATTACATATTCGGGTCTTTAGTGACCTGGATTTATATCTAACATGGATGGATATCTATAAAATATATAGAGTATAAAATAAAGCATATTTTGTTACCATTTGGTAGCAGTTTGAGCAGATGTTTTATAGCATCATCGCTGTCCTTGTCAGAGCTCATTTCCTTGTGCATTTAGCATCTGGCTCATATTCACCATCTCAAACATATTGTCAAAACTATCATTTTCAACATCTCTAAAATGTACATTTTAATAGCTGACAGCTTCTTCACCAGATCCATCATCAAGTGACAGTGACACTTATATTTGAGTGCGTTCAGAACTTGCTCTGCAGTAAATCTCTGAGCCATTTCAAGTTTTGCAGATTATTCTTTCGTTTTCTGTCTGAGGTTACTATGAGTGAAACGTCACTTTATCATTGTGTATCAGACATTGCCACCTTGTGGAATAAAGGTGAATTGCACTTATTCAGTCACCATAGATTAAATTATGGTTGTGCAGAAAAAAATATACTTACAGTGTTTCACACCTCGGGTCATTAGTTTTTTTTAACAAAAAAGGACTGGAAAACAGGCATTCTTTTATAATATTATTTTTACTATTATTGCTTAAAACAATAGATTATTTATAACGGGATGTCTGTCCATTTAGATTCTTCTTAACCTTATTGTGGCTTTTGACACTAAGCGCGTTTCCATTACCCTTCAAATTGCGCAAATTAAAAATGGCAATTGAAAATACGCCCGCAAAGTGAAATTTCGCAGAAACTCCCAAATATCTCAAACAATTTTTTTACACTTGCACAAGGTGGTTTTTCAGGCAATTTGAAAAAGGGAATTGCAAATCTGCAATGGTTTGCAGGTCACCTGTCGTATGTAAAAGTGGATCATTCTTTACAGATGAAGCGGTGTGTTTGGACAAAACACGAGATAATAGAATTACAGGAATACTGGATTTTAAACACAGAAATGCCACATTATCATGAAGAGCTTGAGGGAGAAACACCCACACACACCTCATACGCTCAAGTACAAGGGGCTTTCCTTGCCATTAATGCTTGGATAACACGCACATCTCCTTCCATTAAAAATAATGGCTAGCGCATTGGCTGGTATATACATAAACCTACCAACATATACTCAGCTAAAGGATTATTAGGAACACCTGTTCAATTTCTCATTAAAGCAAATTATCTAATCAACCAATCACATGGCAGTTGCTTCAATGCATTTAGGGGTGTGGTCCTGGTCAAGACAATCTCCTGAACTCCTGAATCTCAGAATGGGAAAGAAAGGTGATTTAAGCAATTTTGAGCGTGGCATGGTTGTTGGTGCCAGACGGGCCGGTCTGAGTATTTCACAATCTGCTCAGTTACTGGGATTTTCACGCACAACCATTTCTAGGGTTTACAAAGAATGGTGTGAAAAGGGAAAAACATCCAGTATGCGGCAGTCCTGTGGGCGAAAATGCCTTGTTGATGCTAGAGGTCAGAGGAGAATGGACCGACTGATTCATGCTGATAAAAGAGCAACTTTGACTGAAATAACCACTCGTTACAACCGAGGTATGCAGCAAAGCATTTGTGAAGCCACAACACGCACAACCTTGAGGCGGATGGGCTGCAACAGCAGAAGACCCCACCGGGTACCACTCATCTCCACTACAAATAGGAAAAAGAGGCTACAATTTACACGAGCTCACCAAAATTGGACAGTTGAAGACTGGAAAAATGTTGCCTGGTCTGATGAGTCTCGATTTCTGTTGAGACATTCAGATGGTAGAGTCAGAATTTGGCGTAAACAGAATGAGAACATGGATCCATCATGCCTTGTTACCACTGTGCAGGCTGGTGGTGGTGGTGTAATGGTGTGGGGGATGTTTTCTTGGCACACTTTAGGCCCCTTAGTGCCAATTGGGCATCATTTAAATGCCACAGCCTCCCTGAGCATTGTTTCTGACCATGTCCATCCCTTTATGACCACCATGTCCCCATCCTCTGATGGCTACTTCCAGCAGGATAATGCACCATGTCACAAAGCTCGAATCATTTCAAATTGGTTTCTTGAACATGACAATGAGTTCACTGAACTAAAATGGCCCCCACAGTCACCAAATCTCAACCCAATAGAGCATCTTTGGGATGTGGTGGAACGGGAGCTTCGTGCCCTGGATGTGCATCCCACAAATCTCCATCAACTGCAAGATGCTATCCTATCAATATGGGCCAACATTTCTAAAGAATGCTTTCAGCACCTTGTTGAATCAATGCCCGGTAAAATTAAGGCAGTTCTGAAGGCGAAAGGGGGTCAAACACAGTATGAGTATGGTGTTCCTAATAATCTTTTAGGTGAGTGGACGTGGCATAATGTTTTTAATGACTTATCTTATTTTAAAAAATCGGTTAATTGAAATGCTGTCATTTCTTAATAGTTTTTAATCGTCATTTATAAAATATCGCAAATCTGTAATGGAAACGCAGCTAGTGTCGATCATTCCCTTATACTCTGTCGTATGGAATCTGTGTTTAGCATCACACTGGTTTAATTCTTACCTATCAGACCATAGGCAGTTTGTTGCCATGGGTGGACACAAGTCCAAAATTGGCTCAGTCAGATTTGGTGTTCCCCAGGGATCCACTCTGATTCCATTACTCTTTAGCATGTATATTTTTCCTCTTGGTCAGCTCCTTAGAACTCTTGGACTCAAGATTCATTTGTATGCAGATGACACCCTGATTTACATTCACTCAAAACCAGGTGATCATGCGGCTGTTGCTTTTCTGGAACACTGCATTTCTGAGAGAAAAACATGGATGTCTTAATGTAGATGGCTCTGTCTTGGAGTTCCAAACTAAATTAAAATACCTGGGGGTGATTTTTGATGCTCATTTAACATTTGTCCAGAACACTGTTAAAACGTCATTTTTTCATCTCAAAAATATTGCAAGATGGCGCCCTATGTTATCATTTTCTGTGGCAGAAAAAATTATAAATACATTTGTTTTCTCTCGTATTGATTATCGCAATGCTTTGCTTGCAGGGGTCTCGAAAACTACCCTAAATAAATTGCAATATTTCCAAAATGCTAGAATCCTGACAGGGACCAAGTCTAGAGAGCACATCACACCTATTTTGGAATCTCTACATGGGCTCCCTGTCAAGTTTTGTATAGATTTTAACATTTTGATGCTTACTTATAAGGCCTTGCATGGTCTGGCACCAAATTACTTATCTGAACGCTTAACTATTTACACACCAAGTGATCTCCGCTCCTCTGACTCTGACTGTTCCCTCAACTCGCGGAACACTCTAAAAAAAATAGTGCTATATGGCACTAAAATTGGTACTTGGCTCGTAATCCTAGGGTAACCACTTTTGGTGCTATATAGCACCATATCTTAACACGTTCTGTATATGGTAGCGGTGCTATATATAGGTAGTGAATGATGTCCTGGGTCACTAAAGACCCGAGGTATGCGTTTAAGTGTTAATGTCTTAAAAAGTCCATCTATTAACATTGTGTAATAGAATTGTAGCAAATGAGTCTCACCCAGAGTTGCACAGGTTTCTGTTTGAATGATGTCGAATCACAGTTATCTAATCGAGATATAATCACCTAAAGAGTCCCAGACATTTTTAGATCTGCTCTGGAGTCATTAACGGTTGAGATTTGTAACACCTGCTTAGGAAAAGTGCTGTGTCAAGAAAAGAAGATTAAGGCCAAGAGTTCTTTATTTCGCAGCAAGAAGATGTCTGCACACACACATGCTCGCAAACACACACACCCTTAAGGCCCTGCCCATTATCTGTCTGACGTGTAAAATGTTCCTTAGAGCGATCGATGAAGATCAGGTCCAAGGAATTGATAACCTTATAAAGCCTGTAATTACTTTCCTTCCTCGGCAACGAGCAATAAAGTTTTTATTATGGATCTCTCCGCTCACTCTGCGAGTCTAAGACAGTGAGGGATGTTAGAAATTAAAACTCACAGACTGTGATTGTTTCACCGACTGAGGATGCACGGATACAGCGGATTGAAAGTGAACTTCGCTGATGAACAGAATTTCAAGGGCAACTTGGGCTTCTATGTCATTCTCTTCAACGGGAGTTGTGGGAAGAAACTAATGGCCTTTCATTAGCAGTAAAACAGTAAGTCAAGGTCAATTTGATTGGTTTCTGATTTGAAAAATGTGTTTTTTTTTTTTAAATCTTTTCCTACTCATATAGGGGCTACGTTTCAATGACTGGAAATGGCTGGCCGAGGGAATTCCCAAGATGACAGGAAAAGATCAGGATATGAGGAAAGAATGAGATTGGGAAATGTCACCAGATGAAAAGTCTAGGGGTGTGTCCACACTTGTCAGGTTTGGTTAGATTAAAATGAACCCTGTCATTGCTCTGTTGGTGCGGTTCATTTGAGTAAGTGAATATCCAAACCCACATCCGCACCAAACTAGTGGGCCGAGACCACAGAAAAGATGGGGCTCGGTCAGCTTCCAAACGAACTCTGGTGCGGTTCGACTGAAATATGAACGTGGCACAAACCAAAAACAAGACGTGATGTCACAAGATGCAACCCTAAAAAGGACAGAATGCATACCTGCGGTGGGTCCGCATACTATATATAGTTGGTACTTCATTTGATTTAAAACGTACTTTGCGACTGTTAAAAAGGTATGATCTATGTAGTATGAATTAAATTCGACTTACTACATCCGCCATTTTGTCATGTGACTTCAATTTCATTACACTTACATTTATGCGTTTTGCAGACGCGTTTATCCAAAGCGAATTACGTTGCATTAAAGGTACACATTTTACATTTTATCAGTTCTTGCTTTCCCTGGGAATCGAACCCATGACCTTGGCGTTGCTAGCGCCAAGCTCTGTTGTTTGAGCTACAGGAAAGGTATTTGGATGGAGTCCTGGTTTTCCTCATCATAGTTGTGATACTGCCAATTACAGTTCGGTACAGTCAAGTCAAGTCACCTTTATTTATATAGCGCTTTATACAATGCTGATTGTTTCAAAGCAGCTTCACAGTGTTAAACAGGAAAATAATTCAACAGGATTTGATTCGGGTGTACAGCCGCTCTGGAGAAAACAGTGATAGCTCATTTAAATTATCATATGGTGTCGATGCGGGCGGATCAGTAATTTAGTTGAATATTTAATGTCCCCAACTGAGCAAGCAAAAAGCCAGAGGCGACGGTGGCAAGGAACCAAAACCCCATCAGGTACAGGTATCAGAACTGCGCCTCCATGCAGCAGATCTTCATTTGTGTGTGAGATGGAGGAATTTCTGGTGCTGATTTGACTCCTTAACACATTTTCTTAGCTCTTTGTGAGTTCTCAGCTGGTAAAAAATTAGGGATGTGCGAGACTAGCCAACTAGTCAATTAAACGATAGTGCTGCTGCTAGTTGACTTGAAAAAAATACTAGTCTTTTAAATTTTTTTCACATTTGATGTTTTGCTTTATATTTTTACAAAGGCTGCATTTAAATTACTTTCATGTTAATGTTACATCTTAAAATGTATATATTATTTTGAAAAGTGAATATCTGCAGCAAAACCAAATCATTTAATTTTACCTTAATATTTTCATTTAAAAAATTTCATTGCGTTGGGTTAGACTAGTCGACTATTCGGTTACAACATTTCCATTTAAACGGTTTATAAAATTAGTTATTGCGCACATCCCTAGTAGAAATATGATCATATGTACGTACAAACAAAAAGTGCATTTAGCCCAGGCTGGGTAAACCCAGCCTGATCTGCCGGCGATTTGATTTCGTCCAGCAACTGGAAACCTGAATGAACCTGTACATTCATTTCTACTGCTTCTGTCACACTTTTGCGGGAACCAATCACAGACTGGCTTATCCCCCTGGCGCGCTATTGGTGGGTTTAACACGTTGACGGTCTGATTGATTGAAGGACTATCCAATTGCGTACAGTCATTTGAATTATGCTCGTTTATCACACCTCTTGTGGTATGATTGGTTGAAGGACTATCCAATTGCGTACAGAGTGCCTCTTGTGCAGTAAAAATACAGAGCAGAGTCCCCAGCTTCTCTCCTCATCATCTCACTAACACACCAGTGGGCGGAGCCAAAGTTGCAATGATGAAGGAAGTTTGCCAAATATACTTTTTTTTTATCTTCAGGTTCTGTGTTAAAAATGAAAGTGAGAATGCTGTGAACCAGGAATTTATGTATCGTTTTCTTTTTTGGTCTAGGCTAGGGTTTCTCAAACTCGGTCCTGGAGGGCCACTGTCCTGCAGAGTTTAGCTCCAACCCTGATCAAACGCACCTGAGCAAGTTAATCAAGGTATTCAGGATGACTAGAAAATCACAGGAAGGTGTGTTTGATTAGAGTTGGAGCTAAACTCTGCAGGACAGTGGCCCTCCAGGACCGAGTTTGAGGAACCCTGGTCTAGGCCAAAAGATCCAAGAGAACATATTGGATATAACTATTTTATGTACCATAATCTGACATATTTCTGAGGGAAATGTGATATTTAGGAAGAAAAAAAAGATGGAACTTGCTGGAGGGAAAAGAGGGCTTGCTTATGTAGGCTTAAAAGAAAGCTGTTTTAGATGTTAACTTACATTACAAGACCATTTGGAATTATGTGACTAAATTGTTCAAAATAAGACCAAGTGCATGTATTAAAACAGCAAATATAGTCAATTTCATGGTTGAATATGTTACTTGTTTCATGGATTTGAAAAAGATTGACCTCAAGATGTCGGTCAATCCCTCTGTTTCTCTCAATTCCTCCCTTTTTCCTCCCTTCTGGATGGAAACACTGCTAAATCAATGCTAAATCCCACAGACAAAATTATATTGATGAAACATAATGAAATAATAGAGCGCGAACCCAGTAAATGGCAGTTAACGGATTTGATGTCAGTTGTCGGTCAGCTGCGGTTGTAGTCGGCGTGTAATTGGAACTGGAGTAAATTAATATTGGAGTGTGGTAACAGTTTTTGGGTTGTCCTCTGTGGAGGTTATGAGACTCAAAGCAAATGAGCCGATGTCCTTTATTCTGCGGGCCTAATAAATACTTCAAGACCTGTCTGTCAATCAGGGCAAGATGAGATCTCTTTAACATCACAATTGTTGCTCGGAGACGATTCGATTATGAAGAGGACAAATGGACACTTTTGGTGGCTTACTCATAAGGCCCCAGTAATTTCACATGCAAGATGTGTCTCCATAGGACCAGAAGGGACCAGAAAAGATCTCAACAACTTGTAAAAACGTATCACGGTTTGCACAGAAAGTTTTCAACATATATAAGAAATGTTTCTTGAGCAGAAAATCAGCATATTATAATGATTTCTGCAGAATTATGTGACTAAAGACCGGAGTAATGATGCTGACCCCAAACTTTTGAACAGTAGGGTCCATGAAACATTACTGGAGCAACGTCTGAGCAATACAATTTTCATCTGGACTCAGACACTGGGAAATAGCTGTAAAAATTCTCATCAGACAGTTTCCTCCAGACAGTTCCTGAAGGAATTACCTTATTACCGGGATGTTCATGTGCATTCTGAAGTGAACCAATAACTTCACTCTCTGAAAATCGCGGCTCCTTTCACGTTAGGCTGAAATTTATTTAGCCCCTCCAAATTTGTCTGAATCCATCCCAGTCAAAAGTGAGCCATATATGACAAATGAGAAGAGACGGACTTCGTTTTGAGCCGGTCTGTAGCGAGCACATGCCTTTCTGATAGAGCAAATCCATTTTAACTCTATTGAAAGTATCAAAAGAATAGATATGTGTTCATTTCATACTCCACTCCAGAGCTCAAAGTAATCTGGGCTTAGCGAGTCCCTCTCATGAGAAGCACGAGAGGGAGGGCGAAGAGGATAGAAACTGTTCAAACAAAGTGAAGAGGATGAGACATTAAATTAGAAATGTTCTATTTGGCGGCCTGGCGGATTCCAACTGACGTGAGTGTGAAAAGGGCTTTACATAATCGTGAAACAAAAGGTGAAAGACTGGCACGGCTTTAGCTAGTTGTTTCACCCCGGAATTCGGGGTTGGCGTCTGTAATGAAGACGTCCTCGTTGACATTGTACAGCCACGGTGTCGCTAAATGAGAGGAGGTTGAGCGACCGTTACTTGAAAAGCCATTTTGATATGTCACTGCTGTAAGAGGTTCTGTAGAATAAGCAGTTCCCTTCGCAAATAGCACAACAGAGAGACAAAGTACTTGCAGAGGACTTTGTTCAGTAGAGCGTAGGGCACTAGGTTATGAAGTTTAATATTTCTGGCGGCCATTCAAAGAGAATAACACAAGAGAAGACGGATGCTATGCCGCTACTGGCACACATGACACAATCCTCAATACTCTTCTGAATGTCAGAGTGTGTGTGTGTGTGTGTGTGTGTGTGTGCCTCAGTGGACAAAGTGTGGTGTTTTCATTCCTCTGTGAGCGCTAGTTATTATGTGGGGGTCAACGTTTGGCTGTTTAGCATGGCCCTGTTAGCATGTTAGCTTGTAAATCCTAGTGTCATTCAAGATCCATGTGCTGGGTGTTTTATTCATTAGGCCTACCTTGTTGCAAATTATAGAAATTCAAACCAAACCGAAAAACCGCAATACACCACCCACGGTTCAAACCGCGATACTCTCATGTCGAACCGAACGTGCCCCGCCCCGCCCCTACTGCCCCAGCCCAGCTCTCACTTCACCTTATGCCACAAAAAAAATCTTCCTTGACATTTGATTAAATAGTACACTTTTAACAACTAATAAGAGCTGTATCTGTACTAAATATTATTACTATAATAATATTATTCACTAAATATTAGGGCTGTCAAAATTAACGCTTTAACGCAAATAAATTTTAACGGCACTCATTTTATTAACGCGCGATTAACGCAGCGCGCATTTTCTGTTTGATCCATGGCCTAGCCCGTAGTTGGAGAAATTGAGAGCAGCCATAGACGTAAAGGATGCAGCAGCAGACAGAATTAGGGAAAGAAAAGGGCTAACATTAATGTTATTATTCTGAAAAAAGTGACGTTATAGCCTACATAAGCTACCATTTTTTCTGTTTAACTTTTATTAGACTCCAGGTCGAAATGAAAGAAAAGGGCGTTTTTACACCGAGCACGTTTGCCACAGTCCAAGTCAGATCGCGATAGTTCTCGGTTTCCCCCAAAGCGCTGGTCAACTTGATTCTATTGAACCCTGGTGCATTTGCGTGCTTCTTAATCACAAACGCACAGGGCATGATAGAAAACAGAACGCGGGTCAATATATTGGATAAAGGGTTCCTTTCTGTTGCGTTCTTGCAAAGGGACTCTGAGGAGATTGCATTCGCGATGTGCGAATACACTGCAAGCTTGATCTCGCTCAGGTAAATCATTAACACCATCACCACTTATGTGTTTTATTGAACTATCGGCTAAAACGAATGCGCAGGTTACTTTTCTGAACAAACACGCTCCCGAGTCCGTTATTCTCACACTGTTCATGTGAATCGCGGCACAGTTCGAGTGCAACTCCTCCAGCTCTTGGGTGTGGTACCCTGGTGCGCTCCCAGGTCCACATGACAGCTTTCACATTACCATTTTTTCATACAAACTGTGCCCCGTTCTTAACTAAACTGCCAGTGTAAAAACGCCCTTTATTTCTATTCTTAAAATGAGAGAAATCACTGCTTTTTCTGAATTGTTACGCTTAGGCTTAAGAGACATGAACAAGTTCTTTGAAAAACATCTATGAGCTTTGATACATGTCTAGTCTTCATGCTCTGTCGAGTATGGTTTCACTAATAATAAACACACATTTGCATAAAGCATGCATATTTGTCCATACCCATGTTGATTAGAGTATTAAAAACTTGAAAAATATTAATTTAAGTTAACTTACGATTAATCGCGATTAAAAATGTAATCGATTGACAGCTCTACTAAATATACACTAAGGGCCCTATTTTAACGATCTGAAACGCAAGTGTCAAAGCGCGAAGCGCAAGTAACTTTGTGGGCGGGTCTCGGCGCTGTTGCTATTTTCCCGGCGGGATAAATGGCTCTTGCTCCCGGCGCAAATCTAAAATGGGTTGGTCTGAAGTAGCTTCATTATTCATAGGTGTGGCTTGCCAAGTCCAAGCTTGCCAGCATCAATCGGGCACGCCGTGTAACGGGAGGTGGATCTGCCTCTACTCAGGACCTGACGCCAGCAGAGGACATCGCTGCGTCCACCCTCACCGATTTTTTTTCCTGGTTCTTGACGGACAAACCAATTTGTTAGATGTCCTTATATACATATATGTCTTGCCAGAAGTTGCCACTATTGGGCAAACAGGTCTCCTTAATTATTAGACTACAATTAGCCTGAATAATTTGTAAGCTAGATTTATGCCTATTTTTTCACATCTTCGTGGCACACCACAATGATTTCCGTCATCTCATGTGTTAATATTTTTTAGTGTAACAATTTATGATTTGTAAAAATAACTGTTGCATCTGTGTAGATTACATGAGCAAAGTGTATGCGTGTTGTGCACGCTATACATTATGGTCAAGCATGCGCCCTTAAAATAGCATAATGAACAACGCACAACGCGCCACTGACTTTAGACTAGGTTTTTTCTGGTCAGTGGCGCAATTGTTTAATGGAACAGCAAAATAGCACCAGGGATTGTTTGCGCCGGAACACGCCTCCTTTTTTGCGCTGAACCGTCCAGGTAGCGCAAGTTCATTCACTAGTTTAGCGACGTGCTTCTGTGGAGGGAAAAGCGCGCTTTGCGCGGGTGCAAAATAGGAATGACACATGCGTCGGTGTACAAAGTCAATTGCGCTGGGTGCAAGATAGGGCCCTAACTGTCTAACTGTCACGTGACTTGGGCTTGCCTGCTGGTTTAGCGGGGCCCTGAGCGGGTTGGGCGCCTCCCTTACGTCCGGCACCCTGCTTTCCCGGTGGAGGCTGCTGCTTGGGTTTCGCAGGGGCGGAGGCGGACGCAGGGGGACGCCCTCGGCGACGAGCAGGCGGAGGTGCTGCCGACGACGACTGGGTGGAGGCAGCAGCGGGTCGTCGGGGCAGGATGTTTTTGATGGCCTCCGTCTGCTTCTGGGCCACCGAGAACTGCTGGGCGAAGCTCTCGATGGCGTCGCCGAAGAGGCCGGCCTGACAGACAGGGGCGTTGAGAAACCGGACCTTGTCGGAATCACGCATGTCTGCCAGGTTCAGCCACAGGTGGCGTTCCTGGACCACTAGTGTGGACATCGCCCGACCCAGGGAGCATGCAGTGACTTTTGTCGCCCGGAGAGCGAGGTCAGTCGCCGCACGCAGTTCCTGCAAAACACCCTGGTCGGAACTACCCTCGTGCAATTCCTTTAGCGCTTTGGCCTGGTGGACCTGCAGGAGCGCCATGGCATGCAGAGATGATGCGGCTTCCCCGCAGGCGGTGTAAGCCCTGCCCGTGAGACCGGACGAGAACTTACACGCCCGGGAGGGGAGACGCGGGGCACCCCGCCAGTCCGCAGCGGTCTTGGGACACAGCTGCATCGCCACAGACCGCTCGACTGGGGGGATTCCCACGTAGCCCTTAGCCGCACCACCATCGAGGGTAGTGAGGACGGAGGAGTCAGTCGACCGTGAGCGAGCATTGTAAGGCGCTACCCACGATTTCGTGATCTCCTGATGCACTTCCGGGAAGAAAGGAACCGGGGCGGGGCGCTGAGAACCAGCACGGGCCGTCCCGAGAAACCAATCGTCCAACCGCGAGGGTTCGGGACACGGTGGAGGGTTCCACTCGAGCCCGACACTCGCGGCAGCCCGGGAAAGCATAGCCGTAAGCTCTGGGTCGGACTCGGGCAACGCTGTCACACCCGAAGGGGGCAGCGCAGCCGAATCTTCATCCTCAGAGCCCATTAGCTCGTCCCCCGATGCTGCAATCGACAGCATGTCCTCAGCCGGAGCCCCAAAAGAAACGCCTGGGACCTCCCGGGGGAGGCCAGCGCGCTCTGCTGGAAGCTCCGCCGGGGCAGCGGAGGGGGGAGGGGCCCAAGGAGCCTTTTGACCCGTCGGGGAAGCCCTCAAAGTAACCCTAAGGTCCCCACCAAGGCCATCAGCCAAAGTAGCAGCCCTCTGCTTTGCAGCGGGAGGACCACTAGATCGGGGGATGCGCAATGGTGCTCCGCCTCTTTCGAGGTAATGGAGTCTGGACCGTAAAACTGCGATGGTCATGTTCCCGCAATGGGAACATGAGTCATTCACGAACGCAGCCTCAGCGTGCTGAACGCCCAAACACGTGAGACAACGAACGTGACCGTCAGCTGGGGACAGATATCGACCGCATCCAGAAACACACGTTTGAATGACATCTTGAAAAAGACGCAGGGTCAAACCGTGTTGCTCTTTTAGAAAGGAAAAACTGCTCTTTTATGTGCTGAAGCACTCAGGTTGATGACCGCGGCACCACACAGTACAAAGGTGCAAGCCTGTGTATGCACTCAGAATGGAAAACGCCCAGCGAACCAACAGCTGATCTCCGTCTGAAGCGGCACTCGCTGACGCGCCGTCACACCCGCACTGGAAGCAGTAGATCCTCTCACGAGACTCGTCTTGAAAACACTCTACGTAGAAACAGGAAGCATTCACTGTTCGGCTCCGAAGTAGAAAGCAATGATCAAGCATTCCACTTCCTTATTTATACCCGCGCTGCGGGGCGGTGCGTGGAATGCGTGGATCGCATGCCAATCTCCATTGGCTCGTTTTTAATACACTCGAAGTAGATTGGTCTCTGAGATCAGATCCCAATTCGTCGGTCAGTTCTGACGTACGTCGAACGTGACCGACTGAAAGGGAACAGTTCATGATGTATTGTGTATTCGCCATGGTAACTGTTGTTTCCATAACCACAAAATGCCACTTTATTTTCACTTTATGTTATTTTGTTGATTTTTAAATAGTGTGGTGTACTTTATCGTATTAACAAAAACTGCTATTTAATGGCTTTAACTTATAGGCCTATTTATTCATCAGTATTAGTCATATTCATACAATTTATGTTTGTTAAGTATGCTAAAGTGGGACATTTACTTGTATGTGTCATCATTTTTTATTAAATAAATGTGCTTGTTTTGTTTTTTTTAGACATTATGGCAAATGATAAAATGTCTACAGTGGAGGCATTTATTTCATTTTAGTTTACTCAGGTTTGCTAACTGCTCTAAAGGAAACGTGTAGCCAATGAATACAATTAATAAAGAAAAAGTTAATAAGTTCAATTATTGCTGTTGTTATTATTAAGTTAAAAGTGAATCTTGTTATTATTGCTGGTGCCCTGTCATGAACCCTGACCCACAGCAAACAGAACCAAACCCTGGCTCCAAAACCACGACATGAACCGAACCGTGGCATTGGTGTATCGTTACACCCCTGCTAGAAACCATAACAACACCACAGCAAATCTCTGGCAACATGGCAGTAAGTAACGCTTACATTTTCTTTCTCCACATTTACACCACAATAATTGTCTTATTGTACTTTTTTTTTTTTTTTTACATATTGCTATTTTTATTAATTACTTAATTATTGTATTTATTCATTTAAATTGTGTCAATATCACATTTACTATTGAAGCCAATGGGTAAATTAAACATTTGCCTGTGCTTTCAGTTAGCCTTTGATTAGCAAGCAAACAGCTTAGCTTGCTGGCTTAGCATAGCTACTCCTACTCCTTTTGTTAACTACAACAAGGAATCATGATAACATGCTATGTTTTTGATCAGCCATTGAGGATGCACCATCTGGATCCTAAAAGCAAATATCTTCAATGAAAGTCATTCACAATTATGTATTCTTTTGCAGTTTTACCAGGCCCAATTCTTTTTGGAGGGCTCCTTTTTAATCTTTCTTTTCATCTATAGTTAAAGATAATACTCAAAGCACAGCTAATTTTTTTTTACTTGAGGCAAAAGTTAAAGCCGCTTTAAAGTAAAGGAAAGAAATGAACAAGAGAAAGACAATGTAGATAAATGAGCCTGGAGTTTTAATGAATACCTTTGTTGTTCTTTTGAAATTTAAAGTAGGTCCCATCCCTCGTTCCTCAACTTGATGAAGAAAACAGCCTGCCATGCTCAGAGCAGAGGCGGAGCGATCTGTCTTCATCGTACCACAGAGGAACGGATTCCTCTATGGGGGAAAAGTGCTAATTGCAGTTAAACTTTGTCGCTAAAGTACCGTCTCTGCGAACAATCAGTCGTGCTGCTGCAGACAATAGAGACAAATCAAGGAAATCTCAACCTACATAAAACAATTAACAATCCAAACATCAGCCCTGCTCGCAGAGGGTATTGTCTTCATGATGAATACTCGACTTGAGGTGAATAAGGTTTTCTATGGTGTTTTTTTTTTGTTTTTCTTTGTTTCTGAATAGAAAACTTGACAACATTGATAAATTCTGGTCCAATTTGCAACTGATTCTTGTCTAGAACCACCCATTTAAACAGGACGGGACTATATTCGGACAATATCGCACACTTTGGGACAAACTAATCTGATTTGACTCGGACACACATATTCCTATTTTGATTCCTATTTGAGCAAGGCCTATAAATAATATTTGAAAAGAGAAGGTTTTAATATAAAAGTGCTTGGGTATCAGAGTGTGTGTGCATGTGTGGTTGAGCAATCGTACACCACACTGCAGTTTATCAAATCACACCTTCAAGGTCACTATTACAGCACAGCCTCTTTTTCTTCGTCTACCTCTCGCTCTCTTTCCATTTCCTCTGGAGCATTTTTCAGTTGTGCTCTGTTTTCTCAATGAGATAACGTACCGTTTTCCCCAGCTGTCTCCGCAGCTTTAAATGCATGGCTACCCATTCCAATCTCCCTATAGGGGAACCGAATGAGTCTACTTTACTTCAGTGGGGTCTGCCGTAGGCCGGCGAACCTCTCCAGGGGACAATGCGTTTAAACGCGAGGCATCCCACAAGCCCCAGCTGGAGAGATTTCACAAATCATCATATCAGAAGCAAAAAATATGCGTAATCATGATACACTGTCATTTTCCATTACACGTAGAGTGATGGAGATGCATATGTACTTCTGAATCAAACACGGTTTGTGCCTGCTGTTCATGTAAAAATGGCTGCATTTCCACTTTGATATTAATCTGAGACGATCATTAAAATGTCTATTTTTATCAAAATCCTGACATTCAATTATCACTCACTTAATTTAAACTGATATTAGGGCAGTCAATTTATTAAAAATTGAAATGAATTGATCAAATTAATAGCATTAATTTATGACATTATTGTTATAAATTATATTGTTATAAATATAAATTAATATTGTTAATAAAATATATATTTATATTAAAATACATAATAAAGTGAGCAAAGCTATAGTTATATATCCTATAACGAAGCACTTTGTCCTGACAAAAAAAAGGTTATGAACATGTATCTTATAATATAATTTTGTCAACATTGTCAGATATTTAAATACAGGCAATAAGAAATTCAGTCTAATAACTACAAAACTCAGATCAGAGGAACACACAGGATAAATGAAAACTGAACATTACATTAACAAGAACTGACAGAGAACCAGGGGTATAAATACACAGGAAGTAACAAGATAACTCAATTAGACACAGGTGGCGATAATCAGTAACTAAGGGATCAAACAAGCAACACACTAACTAGGTTATTTAACTGTCTAAACCAAAAAAGAACTACACATTAATATATTGTAATGAAGTTCGTTGTTATGGGAAGAAGGAGGCGGGAACCGGCAAACATTTAAAGACTTTAATAAATAAATGAACAAAATGAAGGTAAAAGCGGCAATCCCTCACGGACGACTGCCGCGCACACACATAACAAAACATAAACAAAACAACAAGTCCAGGCCTGGTCCTCTCTCGTCCTTCACTTGTGTCGTTCGTTCTTATATGCCTCCGGGCTCCCTCATGAGAGGACTCGGTGTGCCTCGAAGGTGATGCTCATTCTCAATCATGCACCGGTCTCGCTCGCTCCTCCCACGTCTCTCGCTCCTCAACCTCATCCACATACCCCTATCGCCCCTCGCAGGCCAGGTTTTTTTTATTTATTTATTTTTTTTTATGTGATGGTATTGGACGCTCGGTGGACGGCTCGAGCGGTGGCTCCTCCTGTTGAGGGAGCCCTCAGCGAGTCCCGCGCTCCCTGCTCCTCCCCAACATGGCAGACGGCAGCAGGCTCCGGCTCACAGCGAACGCCGCCGACTCCGCCGCTCCGTTTAGGACGGCAGCCACCCCACCTCGACCCAGGGGCACGGCAGCGACCTCTCCGTCCCACCAGGTCTTCACTCGCTCCAGCACCACCGCCTCAGGCAGCCACTCGCGGTCTTCACTCTTCTGCGCTGCCCGACCTCCTCAGCACCGCGATCCCCTTCAGCAGCGAGGGCTCTTCGACAGCATGTCTCTCCTTCCTCCTGGGTTTCGGAACCCATGTAATGAAGTTCGTTGTTATGGGAAGAAGGAGACGGGAACCGGCGAACATTTAAAAGACTTTAATAAATAAATAAACAACATGAAAGTAAAAGTGGCAGCCCCTCACCGACGACTGCCGCGCACACACATAACTAAACATAAACAAAACAATGTAAAGTCCAGGCCTGGTCCTCTCTCGTCCTTCAATGGTGTCGCTCGTTCTTATATGCCTCCGGGCTCCCTCATGAGAGGACTCGGTGTGCCTCGAAGGTGATGCTCATTCTCAATCACGCACCGGTCTCACTCGCTCCTCCCACGTCTCTCGCTCATCAACCTCACCACATACCCCTATCGCCCCTCGCAGGCTGGGGGGTACACCCGAGACGGCGCCTACACCATCCCCCCGGGGGCCAATCTCAACGTCTCCCGGGTCTGGGGGTATGGACAGATGCGACGAGAGAAACGGGAGACAGAGACACAGACAGCGACAGGACGAGAGAGTGGAGAGAGGGGAAAAAAAACTTGGACACACTGCCGCTCGGTCCTCAGCCCGGCGAGAGGCTCTTCCTCACGGTACCAGGTGATCATCGACGCGCCTTTCCATTGACTTAACATTGAAATCACTCGCTCCTGATGCTCTATTCACGTTTGGTGTGAACGCAGCATCAGTCTGTTTCTTTGCACTAGTTTTCCCGCCACTCCTGTGTTCCCATGGTCACCCTCATCAGTTAATTTGTCCCAGCTGTGTCTTGTTAATTATCAATGTCATTCACCTGTGTCTAGTCATTACCCCATTTGCCCTGTGTATTTAGTTCTCAGTGTTCCCTCAGTGTTTGTCTGTCGACGTTCCTGTATACTGGTGTGTTTGAGTGTATCCCGAGTTATTGTACATTCCTGTTCCAAGTTCTCCTTCTCCTTCTCCTGCTCCTTCTCTACTAGTGTTGTTATCTACACTAGTTTTGTAACACCATCCACATGTGCAAATGTTTTAATTAATGCACTTTTATTTAATTGAAATGCACTTGAGTTGCCTTTGGCTTTTTTGTATTTGTTTTGTGATTGTGTGATCGAATTTGTTCTGCTATCTTGGCCAGGTTTCTCTTGAAAATAACGCTGAATAAAGGTTAAATAAATGTAGATCTAATTTAGAAAATATACAAGACAATGTAAAATATTTTGTCAATAAAATAAAATTATTAACTTTTTCTAATTAAATAATGGCGCTTTTATAAGAATTAAAAATTAACTAATTTTGGACAATTTGTTTTGACAATGAACACCCCATGCCTGCCCAAATCACAACACAGCTATACAGCATAGTTCAAAACAATGTGAGCAAATAGATGAAGAAACACCTTCAGAAAAACAAAGAGACGAATACAACACTCCCCTCCCTCCACACACAGCTTTCACAGAACAGGAGACATATAGATGAGCCGGAATGCTTTACATTTCTTGAAATATTAATTTCTGAATATTGAACCTTAACTCTCAGTCTTTAATCACCTGTTTCTCGTGGTTTCTCATTAAAATTCATGAAAGTAATTAATGTAAATTACACCCTTAATGTCATAGAATAGCATAGTTCTAATAGGGATCATATTCAATGATCCAGTTAAAAAAAACGGTTCACCAGTTCTTTTACGTCCTGACACAATGACGTCATTTCTATCATCCCGGCGGATGAAAATACATTAAAACACATTCATATAAAGTAATTTGTTATTATAACTTAGTTTCACGAGTTCACACTTACATCAAATTAAATGGAGTAAAAGATTATGCGTATTTGGCGTGCTGTCCGGGGGAGGGCTCCGGGCTCGGAATTTTGGCCCGAACCCAGAGTATCCCCCCCATGATGAAGATAGTCTAGAACTAGACTGTATTTTATTATGGATTTTGTTGACGTCTAATGAGTTTAATAAATCAAAGTGAGGAGATGGGGTGGTGGAGGGATGCTAAAAATAAAAACGGTCAACGAAAGAAGGTGAATATGCTGTATATATACACACACCTCTTATCGTTGATTGAATCGATTGGCTTGATGTGCTCCACCTGTCTTTAATTAGGTTTAATTATCTGAGGGTGCTCCACTTGGGTTTGATTAGGTTACATTATCTGGCATGCTCCATTGTTTAGATAGGTTTAATTATCTGGACGTGCTCCTCCCGAAATTAGTTACTAAAACTTCACTTCACGAGTTCACACTTACATCAAATTAAATGGAGTAAAAGATTATGCGTATTTGGCGTGCTGTCCGGGGGAGGGCTCCGGGCTCGGAATTTTGGCCCGAACCCAGAGTATCCCCCAAAATGCAAATAACCGGACAGCCACCACGATACCCCCCCCAAATACGCAGATAATTGGTGGCCTGGCGTTTTGATAGGCCTGGTTGCTAGACCAGGAGGGCCCGTGTTGCCTCTGGTGGGAGCAACTCACAGCGTCGGGCGGAACGGGTCCTACTGGCCGATGTGCTGGGAGCAACCTTGGTTTGGAATGATCGATCGGGAAGGCTCTTACAACATCTGAGGGGGGCCCGGCTCACTTCAACAGACGAGAAACAATCCCACCGGCTGATAAATGAGGAGCATCCTCACAATTTACCGATTGGGAAAGCTTGTGCGACGTCTGAGGCGGGTCAGGCTCACTGCAACAGACGAGAAACAACCCTACCGGCCGATAAACGAGGAGCGGTCTTAAATTAAAATTACCGATCGGGAAGGCTCTTGCAACATCTGAGGGGGGCCCGGCTCACTGCAACAGACGAGAAACAATCCCACCGGCTGATAAATGAGGAGCATCCTCACAAATTACCGATTTGGGAAAGCTTGTGCGACGTCTGAGGGGGGTCAGGCTCACTGCAACAGACGAGAAACAACCCTACCGGCCGGTAAACGAGGAGCAGTCTTAAATTAAAAATTACCGATCGGGAAGGCCCTTGCAACATCTGAGGGGGGCCCGGCTCACTGCAACAGACGAAAACCCATCCTACCGGCTTATAAATGAGGAGCATCCTCAAAAATTACCGATTGGGAAGGTTCTTGCGACGTCTGAGGGGGGTCAGGCTCACTGCAACAGACGAGAAACAACCCTACCGGCCGATAAACGAGGAGCAGCCTTAAATTAAAATTTCCGATCGGGAAGGCCCTTGCAACATCTGAGGGGGGCCTGGCTCACTGCAACAGACGAGAAACAATCCTACCGGCTTATAAATGAGGAGCATCCTCAAATTACCGATTTGGGAAAGCTCTTGCGGCGTCTGAGGGGGGTCAGGCTCACTGCAACAGACGAGAAACGAGCCCTACCGGCCGATGAATGAGCAGCAGCCTTGAATTAGAATGACCGATCGGGAAGGTCCTTGCAACGTCTGAGGGGGGCCAGGCTCACTGCAACAGATGAGAAACAATCCTACCGGCTGATAAATGAGGAGCATCCTCAAATTACCGATTGGGAAAGCTCTTGCGGCGTCTGAGGGGGGCCTGGCTCACTGCAACAGACGAGAAAGAACCCTACCGGCCGGAAAAGACGGAGCAACGAGATTTAACGTGCGTGTAATTTTTTGAAACGGCCAATCGGGAGGGTTCAAGCCACATCTGGCGGGAGATTAGACTCTCTGCGTCAGATGGGTGAGCCCTACCAACCGATAAACGGAGCGTCTTAATTAAAGAGGAAGACTGACCGAGGGGGCCCACCCAGCCTCTGTCTGGAGTGGCTTACTGGCATCAGGTGAGTGGGTCCTATCGGTCAATGGTACAGTGAAAGAGATGTGAAACACCCTGCAGGAGAGCTCTCACAGCATCCGACGGGAGATCGAGACTCACTGCAATCGGATGGGTAAGCCTCGCTGGCAGACGGGTGGAAGGAAAACGTAGAGGTTTGTCCAGGAGAGCCCTCGCTGGACAGAAAAAGAGGAAAGATAAGCATTTGACCAGGAGAGCTCTAGCAGCATCCGAAAGTCAAGTCAAGTCAAGTCAACTTTATTTATATAGCACTTTTAACAATGTAGATTGTTTCAAAGCAGCTTTACAGTTTTTAAACAGGAAAATAAAGCAGCATAATTTTATTCAGCTGTATAGCCATTCTGGAAAAACGCTGATGTAATCGGTTCATTTTAATTATCATACAGTGACAGTGTGGGCTTTAGATCAATATTTCGATCAGTAATTTAGTTTAAATGGTTAATTTAGTTTATTAATTAAATTTATTTCGTTGTTTAGTTGAAAAATTTAGTGTCCCCAACTGAGCACGCCAAGCCAGAGGCAACAGTGGCAAGGAAACCAAAACCCCATTAGGTGACCTAATGGAGAAAAATAAACCTTGGGAGAAACCAGGCTCAGTCGGGGTGCCAGTTCTCCTCTGGCCAATTAACAAACAGCGTATTATTATTATTATTCTGGCAGCTTTACAGTTCAGAGGTCATAATAGATCGGAATATTCGAGGGACCGGGGGCAACATGCTGGAGACGGGTTTATTGAGGATGATGTTGATTAAATAATATTAAAGGTGCAATACTTGGAGGCCCTTAACGGTATTAAGATAGGAAACGAGTTGATTGAAGGAGAGAAAATTTGAGGGTATGCATGTTATAAGAGAAGTGGAATGCTTTAAACATCTCCAAGCAGTCACATAGGATTGGAAGGTTCTGGGAGAGAACAGCACTGCTGCAGAAGTGGAGAAATTAGCCAGAGAAACTGAGCTCCTGCGAGAGCAGAGGGAACAGCGCTGCTGTGGCATTGGAGAAAATATCCAGAGAAACTGAGCTCCTGCGGGAGCAGAGGGAGAAGCACTGCTGTGGCAGTGGAGAAAATAGCCAGAGAAACTGATCTCCTGTGGGAGCAGAGGGAACAGCACTGCTGTGGCAGAGGAGAAATTAGCCAGAGAAACTCGGCTCCTGCGGGAGCAGAGGGAGAAGCACTACTATGGCAGTGGAGAAGTTAGCCAGAGAAACTCAGCTCCTGCGGGAGCAGAGGGAGAAGCACTGCTGTGGCAGTGGAGAAATTAGCCAGAGAAACTCAGCTCCTGCGGGAGCAGAGGGAGAAGCACTGCTGTGGCAGTGGAGAAATTAGCCAGAGAAACTCAGCTCCTGTGGGAGCAGAGGGAGAAGCACTGCTGTGGCAGTGGAGAAATTAGCCAGAGAAACTCAGCTCCTGCGGGAGCAGAGGGAGAATTTAGCCAGAGAAACTGAATTCCTGCGGGAGCAGAGGGAACAGCACCACTGCTGCACTGGAGAAAAGGTTAGACGGACAATGGAGAACCACATTCCTATTAGGGAAACAGCTATGACTTTTAAATCTAGTATATTTTATGTATGAGCCCATACAGTAGCCCAGTGAAACAATTGTCCATATCTTCATGTAATTTGTTTATTCTATTAAATCTAAAAATAAAAATCTAAAATGTGTGCATCAACCTGACACCTAGATGAATACTTCACAGTTGGTTCTATGACAAAGCCATTCTCCTCAAATGCCATTGAAGTTAGAAACGTGTGTAACTTTAGAGACAGTCCCTAAAACCGCGGATATCGAATATCCATAGTCATGGAGCTTACACCAGTTAATTTCACCTGTAGGTCAGTCTGGCCAGTAGGAATTCACAACCTTTGGATCATGAAAGCCAAATAATTTTGCTCGCTAGGCATTTACCATGGCCCTATAAAAATTAATTTGAATGGTTTGTTGAGATTCGCTTTGCACTGTGTGGTGAATTTGCAGACGGTCCCTAAAGCAGCCTAGGCGGATATTTTACCTCGCTGAATACTGCTCCTTTAAGGCGGAACACATTCTCTCACTCACTCGCTGATGAGTGAGTAGTCCGTAGATGGAGTGCGAGCTGTGAACGTTGCATGTGTTCTAAATTCTGTTGCTCTTGCCATTTATTTTTTCTGTTCAGTAACGCAGTTGTCAGTCAGGAGTGTATGCGAACTGCCCCATGTGTGCATGGGATCGACGCGGATAATAAACTCCATGAAATGTCAGATATGTGAGATTGCTTACACTTGGCAACGACCATTCAGGCCAGCTCTCCGGCCTCTCTGTGTGAAGAGCTATGCATGTATACAACAAACAATATTAAATCACAATAAAGAAAACATTGTCATTGTTCATAAATATTCGCTTGGCATAATGTTAGATGTGCGCCATTCATTGATTGTGAACTGCTCTGAGCTGAAGCCTGGTTGTGCAAGCCCGTACAACGCTCGGAATCTAAAACGTGAGTTTCACATGTATTTATTGAAATAGCCTTTGAAGTTTGCAGTAACCTGATATGTTTTTCTATCCCCAAAATATAAGATGCCATAAAATAATCGTTAATAGCATGGTATACAATATAGCCTACTGTAAGGTATTGATGCTACATTTAAGGAAATGGGTGCTCCAAGATACAGTGTACTAGTTCGCACACTATTTTTCGATTTTCGCAGTTCGCAAATGCCTCAACACAAATGTGCAAATGTGAGTAGCTATATATGGTCGCACTGTCGAGCCCTGTGTGACCGAGCTTATGTGAGCGAGCGTCAAGTTGAGAAGTATTGAATCAAAGCAGTGATTATCAGCTGGTTCCAACAAGTGGCTGATCGTTGGCATAATATGCCGTTTTGTACTGTCATCATTTTAGTGATTTCTTTACCAGCAAGTCTATTTAAATTATAGTTCATTACCGCGTGCGTGTCCATGATGAACGTAGGCTACTTCTCGCGTGTGAAAATTATGTCTGTATAGGCTACACAGAGGCGGCAAGATCGCAAGAAAGGCTTGTTGTAGTTTCCCCTGTTGCAAGTCTGCGGAGTGCACTCTTTACACTGTCCGAGCACTTTCGTGGTTGACGCTGTCGTCATTTTTCTAAAACAACACGCTATTAACATGCATTTAGAACAACGATTAGAATTTAGAAGTCATAATCTCACTTGTGATTTGTGGCAAACACAATTAACAGTTACATCTGGGAAAAGCTGAATTTATTTTACCGTGAATGCTGATGGAAGCGGCCGAAATGGTTTAGAAATCTGTAAGGAAAAGATTTTAGCTTTGTAGAATTGCTTCGAGCTGTTTGAGCTATTTTTAGGCTATACGGCGTGGGCGGGTAGGAAGACCTTGCTAGCAGTCCATGCTAAAAATAAAAACGGTCAACGAAAGAAGGTGAATATGCTGTATATATACACACACCTCTTATCGTTGATTAAATCGATTGGCTTGATGTGCTCCACCTGTCTTTAATTAGGTTTAATTATCTGAGGGTGCTCCACTTGGGTTTGATTAGGTTACATTATCTGGCATGCTCCATTGTTTAGATAGGTTTAATTATCTGGACGTGCTCCTCCCGAAATTTGTTACTAAAACTTCACATAATAATAATAAGTATCGTCATCATCATCTTGGATAAGTTCTTACATTTACGCTTTGCAAAAGCACTAATACAGCCACTGTCGTGCAAACGAGGATGTTTACACAGATTAAATAAACTTACAATGACATAGCATAAAGTTACACAAGTCCTCGGTTCACCCGTGCTCATAATATCAGCACAGCATCAGCTGTCCGAGAGAAACCGTTCGGTTCTGACGGTGCTATGCATACTCACTTTGCTCAGTCTCTCAGCTCATGGGTTCTCAGTACCGAACGTGTCCGAAAGAAACAGTTCTCGATTCTGCACTGATGATCCTGTAGTACACGCATGCTCATTTCATCAGGTCATCGGTTCTCCATATCGAACGTGTCCGAAAGAAACGGTTCTCGATTCTGTACTGATGATCCTGTAGTACACGCATGCTCATTTCATCGGGTCATCGGTTCTCCATATCGAACGTGTCCGAAAGAAACGGTTCTCGATTCTGTACTGATGATCGGGTAGTACACGCATGCTCATTTCATCGGGTCATCGGTTCTCCGTATCGAACGTGTCCGAAAGAAACGGTTCTCGATTCTGTACTGATGATCCTGTAGTACACACATGCTCATTTCATCGGGTCATCCGTTCTCTGTATCGAACGTGTCCGAAAGAAACGGTTCTCGATTCTGTACTGATGATCCTGTAGTACACACATGCTCATTTCATCGGGTCATCGGTTCTCCATATCGAACGTGTCCGAAAGAAACAGTTCTCGATTCTGTACTGATGATCCTGTAGTACACGCATGCTCATTTCATCGGGTCATCGGTTCTCCATATCGAACGTGTCCGAAAGAAACGGTTCTCGATTCTGTACTGATGATCGGGTAGTACACGCATGCTCATTTCATCGGGTCATCGGTTCTCCGTATTGAACGTGTCCGAAAGAAACGGTTCTCGATTCTGTACTGATGATCCTGTAGTACACGCATGCTCATTTCATCGGGTCATCGGTTCTCCGTATCGAACGTGTCCGAAAGAAACGGTTCTCGATTCTGTACTGATGATCCTGTAGTACACACATGCTCATTTCATCGGGTCATCCGTTCTCTGTATCGAACGTGTCCGAAAGAAACGGTTCTCGATTCTGTACTGATGATCCTGTAGTACACGCATGCTCATTTCATCAGGTCATTGGTTCTCTGTATCGAACGTGTCCTAAAGAAACGGTTCTCGATTCTGTACTGATGATCCAGTAGTACATGCATGCTCATTTCATCAGGTCATTGGTTCTCTGTATCGAACGTGTCCTAAAGAAACGGTTCTCGATTCTGTACTGATGATCCAGTAGTACATGCATGCTCATTTCATCGGGTCATCGGTTCTCTGTATCGAATGTGTCCGAAAGAAACGGTTCTCGATTCTGTACTGATGATCCGGTTGTACACGCATGCTCAGCTCATTGGTTCTCAGTATGGAACGTGTCCGAAAGAAACAGTTCGTTCAGATTCGAGAACTTTTAACTCGAGATCCGCTGTACGTTCGGTAGTACACGTGCATGCTCAGTATCAGCTGCTCATGAGTTCTCATCAGTTCTCTCAGCACAACATCAGTTCAGTGAACTTTTGGAGTTACTAGAGTAACATATACTTCAGGATATTAGTTTATTTCTAGTCGGAGGGACTGTCACTCTTGTCAGAAAGTGAGTAACTTTAGCAACTTGTGGATCAGCATTGATTTGAGACGCGAACCTTTTAGACCGATTCAGTCTGATTTGATCCAAACTGATTCGACCGGTTCACTAAAAAGAACCGATTCAAAAGAACGTTTCGTTCACGAACCGGACATCACTTTTACTTACTAGCAGCGGCAGAAAAATAAGTGTCATATGCAAATATGCAATTTTGATACAGTTTGACACGACTTTCAATATCAAAGCTACAAGTGATGATATAAATGTATATAAGTTGTCTGACTGACGACATCACATAGTATAAGGTATAAAATATCAGGAGGTAAAAACAGTGATATAGGGGGATTTGAACCTTTCATAATATACTTACCGTATTGATTTTTGACATAATATTTCGAATATGTGCATCTGGCATTTAAGTGCTAATGCACCTGAGCCCCTGAAACAGGATGCATGATAAAAATAATCCTGTGTGGAGCCAGCATTGCTAATCAATACACTTCCAGGCTTGGCTGCTAACATTAGCTTGGATGGCTAAAGTGGCTAGATCTTCAAGATTAAATTCATTGCGTCAGACTTGTTTTGCTTTTGCTTGCATTTGTGTGTAATCAAACGGACAGGTAGTCCCAGTCGACTCATTTAGATCTGTTGTTGTTGTATTTTAAGTGTGGTCTTGGCTATTTGTTCATTTATGTGTGTGTGTTCATGTTGCCATTTTCTGCTCATTATCTCAAAGGGCTGCTAGGAAAGATCCACCTGAGTCTCTCACAACCTCTTAGCCATTTTTTGTCTTTGTAAATTGAGAGAAAACAGCCCCTGATCAGACTGTCAGTACTCCTCCGAGCATGAGAAAACCAACATAATGAACGATCAAGCTAACTTGCTAATGCAGGAGCAGTAAGCTGTACGTGGTTTGCTGCAGCTATTTTGGTAGCACATACAAACACTAAAACATGAGCTGTTTAAAATATTTATAGGCAATGTGTGTTTGGATTTTAAACTACCTTCTTCTATTCCAGCTTAATGAGCAGAGACTTCTTGAGGTCTTTTTTTGTTCTTGCTAACAGACATCTCATACGGGACCGCCGTTTATCAGCTGCAACGTAAATACTGTGGGAAAGTCCAAAACGTTTCTATCACACTCTGAAAAAACTCGCACCCCAGAACCCTAGAATTAATTTGCTATCTCTCGTTCGAATCTTTTAACTCCTTCCCCGACAGATTTTTTTAAAAAGTTGTGGCCGTAGTTGTATCCCTTCTAGTCTTTACCGTGCAAAGATACGGATTGGCTGTACACACGAAAACGCAAGGGTGTCGATTTCAGATTTATCCACTCTGGGACCCGTTTTAAAAAAATATCGTTTTTATGCTACCAAAACGCCGGATCAGTCTCGACGAAACGCTGATACGGTACAAAATTTTTACGTATACAGCTAAACGCATCTCCATGTGGATGGGGCCTTATGCCGCGTTCCAGGCAACCCGTAACCCGTGTTTTTCCAACCTTCTACCTGTGAAAGGGCACTGGAACGGCAGTAAAACCCGTGACTTCCCACCCGTGAACTCGTACTAGATCGATGTACTCCGAGTTACGAGTTCTGACGTCACATAGCCCGCGAAGCAACAATGGCAGCCCCCATAGACGCAGTGTTTATGAAATTCGTACATTAAAAAACAAATATAAGGTATTGCTCTAACGTTATTTATCCGCAAATGTTATGCATTATCAGCAGCTTTTCTAGTGTTAGCTAGTTTTCAGGCCATTGAGTGCAAGAATAAATGAATACCAAATACATTTCCAAATATATAAATAACGTAAAATAAAAGGTATAACAGCTTCTCTTGCCTTATGCGCCGTTTTTTCTCCTCCGTTTCCCTCAAATAAGCAAGGAGTAAGCACCTTTGGCAATAGAAATGATTGTAAATGAGCATAAGCCCCGTACGGTTCGCCAGTCTTCTTTTACATCTAGCAAAGTCTTGAGTCGTGGTTTGAAGTCGTAACTTACGGGATCAAAAACCTGCCTGGAACGCAGCATAAGTCTAGAACTACAATACCCTGTTCACACACAACGCCTCTTAACTTACTCTCGATTTTCTCAACATGGGGACAGGAGAGCTGTCAGTCAAATAAATGTAAAAAAGTAACTTGCGTTATTTTTTTGAAAAAGTATCTCAGATTTTTTGTTAATCCGATAAGATAAGAAGATAAATACGAAAAGAATAGTAAATAGCATTTAAAGGTGCACTATGTAACATTTTTTCAGTCAAATATCCAAAAACCACTAGGCCAGTGTTGTATATTTTGTTCAGTTAAAACTATTTGTAAATCGTGAGAAAATTTCTATTTTACCCGAGGAACCGGGAAGTGTGAGGGCGTGGCCTATCGATGGCATCATATCCGCATTCCCCTCAGTTTGCAGTTTTCTTCTGCAGAAACGCTTTACTCTCACTGCAGTGTGAACAAGTGTCATAGCAGCGGCGAGAGAACGCACAGAGTAACGTCATCCCATCATCAACACACTCAGATGTGTCTAATATGATCAACAGAGCTGCGTTACCTCACACTCATGAGCGGAGGAGCGGAAGTGGCGCCGGCGACTGTGGCTTCATAATAAAAGTCCCGCCGCTCGCGAGGCATGTGTTGCATTCATCTTATTAACAATCGTTCCAGCGGTTCCTCAGCTCCACAACACTCGTCCTGCTCTGCTTCACTACAGTAACGTTAACAATCACATCATCAACATGATTTCTGCCCGAGTCCTGTCCCGATTCTTTCCCACCGGCTGTGAGGTGAAGACCACATGTCCCAAGATTCTACGTCATCAAACTACGCCTTTGTTTTGAACAGGCGACCTCTAAAGAATGGAAAAGTTACATAGTGCACCTTTAATTAAAATGTGCTAAAAATGTTTAGTGCAAGACATGATTCATCAAGTATTGTTTAATGTAAATACAATTACTTAATTTGTTTAATAAACTGAATTGACGGTGTTTTGAAACAAATCATTTTTTGTTAATCAATTTGATGCTGTGCATAAAAGCATTATGAATATTTTTCCAGAAACACTGTCATTAATTGCTGTTTTAATTTTAAGACGGCCTGAAACAATCTGTTGACCCTTTTTCAACAAGTACACGAATTATAATTCTCTAATTCAGTCGCACAGTCAAATCTCTATTCCATGTTAACAGAAAAGTCTGCAGACCCGTTTTAGCAGGGAAACTCCCATAAGCATGATCTATTGTTGCTGTCACGTTTCTGTGGCTCATCTCATTATGGATTCTTATCACCAT
Source organism: Gobio occitaniae (assembly GCA_033150135.1). Taxonomy (NCBI): domain Eukaryota; kingdom Metazoa; phylum Chordata; class Actinopteri; order Cypriniformes; family Gobionidae; genus Gobio; species Gobio occitaniae. Next base: position 24,540 of record JARQWZ010003472.1, on the reverse strand, counting down.
GAGAAGTTTCTGTGCGCTGTATGAGAGAGTAAGATAAGGTTGGGGTTTAAAATAATTTTAGGCCTGGCCATTGTGATAAAAAATTATAGCCCCTTCCTCTTATCTTTCAAGCGCAAGAGAGGATTCATCTGATGTAAAGGTATGTTTTTGCAGATAGACACTAAAAAATGTTGTTTTGTTATTGGCTGAGCTGTTGAGCTGCTTTGCTGTCATTGGTTCACTCATGTCATGCTTCACTCTTATTGGTTCACGCGTCGCCAGGCCCATAGCGACGACTATTAGAGATTACCAGAAAGCTGTGAGAGCCACTGTTTACATTTGAGAGATACCCTCAGGTTTCTGTTTACCTCAGATGCTATGGATCCCTGCAGTTATGTGTCCTTGTCGTTTTTGTGTGGTTCTCCAGCTAATATTTAGCCACAGGAAATTACAAAATTACAGTTAAGAGCAGCAGGGAAAGGAGGGGATACGTCTCTCCTGTCCCACCGTGTGGTGAGTGACACTTCCTATTAGCACAAAATGAGGAGTGTGATCATCAAATAGGGTTGCCACCCGTCCCGTAAAATACGGAATCGTCCCGTATTTACTAGCAAAATGACGCGTTCCGTATCAAACCAATACGGGACGCGATTTGTTCCGTATTTTACATAGGTCCACACATAGTTTAATAAACACACAAGGATTTTGCAGTGTGGAGAATACTGATAGCAAATATAAACAAATAAATTTCACAATAAGTAGTACAGGAGCTCATTTGTGCGTGATTGCGTTTTAGCGGCTTTGTTGTCATAGTGCGGAGTCTCGAGAACATGAGCTGTGTGTCTGTAAACTTGCGCGTTTTTAAAAAAAAAACATGTCGAGCTCGCGTCGCGTGCGTCCACCGTTTAAACGCAAGAGGATCTGCAGATATAGAGCTGAATATCAAACAGGCATCAATGGGTCTGTCCAGTAACTCATGATGAACTTCAGGCCAACTGCACACTTTGTGAGAAGCATTTCAGTGTCTCAGACTGACTGACTTAAAGCAACAGCGGTGACAGACACATCTGTGCTTCTAAAGGTAGCCTATAGTTTTTTTTTATGGATAATATATTAATATAATATTCCATACATTTTCAGAGCTTGGCAGACAGAATTATAATTTTTTAGACAGGTTAATTCATAGATTATAGCCTAATAAATGTAATTATTAATTTAAAATTTAGCTAATCATACATAACCAATAATCCTGTCATATAAAGTTTGACATTTAAAACATGTTTTAGATAAAAATGGGACAAATAATTACATGATAATATAGTCATAATTTAAGTAAATTAATAAAAAAAAAATACATTTTTGAAATTCAAAAAAGTGATAACTGGTTCAGAATGACTGCTTAAAGGGACAGTTCACCCAAAAATGTAAAAGCAGAACAAAGAAACTCATACAGGTCTGGAACATCATGAGGGCGAGTAAATGATGACAGAATTTTCATTTTGGGCTGAACTGTCCCTTTAAAGTGCACCAAATAGGCTACTAAAGAGTTCTTTAGAAATAAATAAAATAATCAAATGTAAAATAATATAAAATGTATTCTGTTGCAAGTTCACATACTTGATCTCATGTTTTCTTATGGTTTATTATTGAGCTGTTAAGTTGTCAATGTAGAAATAATCATTTCATGACGTATTTTTTTTTTGGGGGGGGGGGGGGGGGGGGGGGGGGTTCGTGAATGGGTGTCCCTTATTTTGCCACACCAAAGGTGGCAACCCTATCATCAAATGAAGGGACAAAAAGGATTTACGGCTTTAGTGACTTCAAGGAGGGGATATAACTACAGTTTAAAGGGGAAAAGATACTGATACACACACACACATACAAGATACACACAAAAATATAGCTAGCATTGTGCCCCTGTGGCAATGTTTTGTAGATTGCCCTGGATTTTATATTAATTTTCTGAATTCATATAAATTATATTTGTATACTTTTTTTATAATATTTACACAACACATTTCCATTGGGAAAATAACTTATTTTTAGTATTTGTTGGCTAAAAGTATGACAGTTGACTGTAGTTCTATCAGCTTTTTTTTAAAGCTTAGTTCATGCAAGTCATTTTTAGTTAATATGGACTTTAATCAGAGTTGTGGTCATATTTATTTTCTATTCTGTATATTTGTCACAATATAATTTGACAATGATTGAGTGTGTCACACACAGACTTCAACATTCAGCATGCAAAACACAACAATGGTAACAAGGATTTGTTTTGTTTTATTTTATTTTTATTTTTATTATTATTAATACGACCTTTACTATTTTACTTGCTGTCATTATTGGGGTTATACTGACAAAAGACAAATAGTAAAATAAAGCCAAAAATAGTAAAACGAAGCAATTCATTTATTCATGTCACAATGCACTCTGGGAGTACACTTCCTCAGATCCCAGATAGAATTAAGTTGACAAAACTTAAACGGTTTAAGTAAGAACAACTTAATGCAATTAAGTAATGCTAACTTAATTGAATTAAGGCAACGTGTTTGCACAATTGAATTAAGTTAACTGAACTAATTCGTTTTTACAGTGTACGACTACAGGCACAATTTATTCAAAAAGTACAAATATTCCAAGTGTTCCAAGGCCAAACGATTGATTTTGTGTGAAGAAAATCCCCAAAAGCGATAAGCGTTTCTTCAGAAGACTTGGTATGCAACATGAGTTAATATTTTTATACAGTTTTTGGTCAGTTTTTGCAATAACCTCCTGGGACCCAGAAAAAAAAGTGTTTTGAATTTAGTATTTTTTCATGTCATTACATAGTATAGAGCATAAGAAACAAACAAAACAAAAAAAAACATTTTTGAAAAATTATATTTTATGTTAACATGTTAACATGTTATATGAACATGCTATGCTCTGTAGTTGACACCAGGACTCAAATAATAAATAATAATAAATCAAAAAATTAAATGACATGAAATTGCATGTATAGGCAAAAAGATTTATTAAGACAAAGATTTATTTTTAATACATCAATCAATTTTTAGGTTTCAGGATTTTTTTTAAACAAACTTTGTTTAAAGATGATTCTGAACTATGTTATGAAAGATATAACGAAATGCATTGATATACCATTTTACTTTATGAAATATGTGGGGAAAATGGCCATACTTGGATTTTCCCATTCAATACAATGTATCTATACGCTGCATCTAATTTGCATACCGTATTAATGTGTTCTTGGTGCAACATTTAATGAAAAAATAAGTGTAATAATGGGAGTAATAATTGGCAACATTTTCATAATAATATCTAATATTTCCTAGGAATATTGATATGTAATTTCTTTCCCTATTCACTTGTTATGTCTACAAAATGCCTGATAAACATTATTTCAATCCTGGACATTTATGAAATCAAAGCCCTGTTTTGTAACAGAAAGTCATATTTTGATTAGAAACCCCATTACATTTTCCTGGGATGTTGATTTATAACAAACAATTTGAAAATTATTCCGATTTAAAATATAATAAAAAAAATATTATCCTATTTCCATTAGAGTGCCAAACATTAATTTCAGCCATTTTTAAAGACCAAGAACTTGTTGTCCTGGTGAAACCTCCAAACATTTTGTATCTCTGCAAAGCCCCAAATGTGCTCTTTACCAGACTGTGACATGTATGACGTCCGAGAAATTCCCTAAAATATAATGTCCACTACAGTGGACAAAAGTCTATTCGTGGGTCCCAGGAGGATAAATACCTGTGATTGTACTTTATTTTCCTGTTGTGAGTTTTATATTATGTTTAGAAGTGGGTAGGTTTAGGATAGGAGTTGGATTAGTGGCTCCAAAACATAAAAGTAGCCTATACATATAAAATCATGTCTGCTTTTACAAATGCAAAGAATTAAACGCGTCTTGATCTGGCTCATTGGGAAAACCTACATTATCCTCACTGCATGTATATTTAAATATCCTTAAAAAATAAAGTTATGAAACTTCTCTTTGCCCTCAGTCAAAACGATTTGGCAGACAACAAATGATAGATTCACCAAAGATCGGCCGTTAGATCCACACAAGACAAATTCTATCTCATGTTTAACCACTACAGGACATCAGAGCCAGCGGCAGACGTCAGAAGGATTGGCAGAGGAAAGGCTGCTCTCGCCGGGGTTAATGAGCGCTGAGCGCCCGGTCATCGCCTGGTGAACGCCTCTTTATAAATAAACCACAGATGTGAGCTTTAAACAACTACATTCTCACCTGAAAAAGTCTTAAAACTACATTTTGTGACACAATAGTAGTATTTTTAAATTATGCAGGGTTTCTCATCACGTCACTTCACCACGTGACAGCAGCAAGCAGGCTTCTGATTGGTTAACGCCGGCGCGAATTGACGCCAAAGTTCAAATGTTTCAACTCGGGCGTCAGGCGCGAATTTGCTTCAAACGCGCGAATGCACAAAAACCACCATTCGCACGTAACACGCGTATTGCGGAAGACAAATTTGCGTCATTTGCGCAAATGAGCCGGAATCATGTCTATCGCGCCGCTGGACCTCCAGACGCGCGTCAACTAGGGATGGGAATCTTAAGGCACTTAACGATTCGATCCGATTCCGATTCTGGGGGTAACGATCCGATTCCCAAAACGATTCTTAACATACATTTTGGAAACTAATTATTCTGCTGTGCAAATACATGAACTTTTTTTTAACCAAAATTGGAGCTAATATGTTTTTTGTTTTTAGTTAGAATATCTGTTTGACAGTATTGCCATATTAAAAATGATTATGAAGATTTCTTTCAATACTTTTATTTTATTAACAAAGTTATATTCAAGATTAACAAGCTCTAATGAAACATGGTAAGCCATACAATTGCAAAGAACAATCATTAAGAATAAACAGTTCCCTTTCGTTCAGTCACTACGACGTACGTTAGTGACTAACGAATGGGGGTTTCGCTTAGAAGCCAATCATCTTCGAGTATTCAACAGCGCCCAATGGCAGTGCCAATGCCATGGGCATGCGGAATTTGCATGCGTAACTCCGCCCCACCTCGTGGGTATATAAGGAAGTACGCTGGCAACATCGCATTATGTTTCTACTTTGGAGCCAAGAGTATCTCTTCACTCCTTCAAGCCTGAATTCTGAAGTCTTCTCTTCAGTCTTCGAGACGAGTGGTTCTCCAGGGTGTTGGTGTGACGGCGCGTTCCAGCGATCTCATGCTGCCTGCCTGCTGATCTGTGCAGTGATCTGCAACAGCTGTGTGTGTGTTTCCCTGGGCGCTTCGGCACTCTGCAGAGCTTTCCTCTCACAAAAAGAGCTTGCGCGTGGCACGTCTTTTTCAAGACGGTTCGCCCGTGCACTTCCAGGTGCGATCGATCTCCGTTGCTGTCTATGGGCACATTCACTGCTCGATGTGTTTGGGCTTCAGCACATTCGGGCAGTGTTTGTGGATGCATCATGTTCCCACTGCGGGAACGTGACCATCGCGATGTCACGGTCGAGACTCAGTGATCTCCGTGAGGAGAGAGAGTCCCCTCTGCCACACCCCAATCTACCGTCTCCGAGAGAGGTGGTACTTTGGCTGGTGGCCAGGGTGACCTGAGTGCGGTGCCGTGGTATTAAGAACCCCGACAATCATTCCTCGGGCCACGCCCCCTCTCGCACATTGCTTAAACCCGCAAGTGTCTGAAACAGCGGCCCGTCTCTGACGCCTCGTTCGTTTCGTTCACGCTCCAGATAGCAGTGAGATGTCGATCGCCGCATCCCAAGGTGGGCTGGAGTCCTTTGGGGATGACGATTAGGTTGTGCTCCGCCCCCGGGTGTGTCAGCACTGCCTGATCCGACCTAAGGTTGACAGCCATGTTATCTCGGGCAGCCACGGGTCTCGCACTGGTGTGGAACTCCGCCCAGTCGCGAGTGCTCGTGGTTGCGCGATTGGTTTTTGGGGACGGCACCCGACAGCTGTTGGGCCCCGCCCCCAATGCCTTTCGCTCCTGAGGTGCATGAGGAGATCACGCGGTCCCGGAAGTCCCCGTGCTTCCCGCGACCGTTTGGTGGCCTCCTCCGCCTTCTCTGCCCTTGATGGGGCCACGGCAAAGGGTACACTGGGGCCCCCTCACCCCCACTGTTGAGCTCTCTGTTGCGCACTACGGTGTCTACGGAGGGCTTGACGTGGCGTGGTGTGGCTGTCCTAAGCACCCTCCCAAAGCCTGTGGGCTCGTCTACTTCGGTGGCGTGGTCCTGCAGAGCTACGGGCAGGCCGCCGCCCCTTTGCACATGCACAAGGGTGGAGCCGACCCAGGGCTCTTCAATGAGCTGCGTGCCGCAACTGACCCCGCCCCCGGGCGGTGAAGGTGGCCACACGCTCCCTGGGTCGGGCAATGTCCACAGCTGTGGTCCGGGAGAACACCTGGCCTTACCTGGCGATGTGGAGGACGTTGAGCGGGCCCGCCTCCTCAACTCACCCATATACCAGGCTGGCCTCTTCGGTTCGCGCGGCTGAGAACTGCGCCCAACGGTTCTCGGCCGCCCCTGAGCAGACTGAGGCTGTAACACGTACTGCCCCGGCGGCCAGCTGCTGCACCCAGCCACCGGCTCAGTCGCCTCAGTCTGCTCGCCACCGAGGGCGCCCTCCCTCCTCCCGCCCGGCCCCCGCAGCAGCCTTCACCTGGGCCGCGCCGTGGAGGTGGTTGAGGATGACGCCCAGTCCGCTCCCCAGACTGGTTAAACGCCAGGCTGGAGGTGGACAACTCAGAGATGGGTTCCAGTTCTTTCCAGGGGATGGTAGCAGGGCCTCTCCTTCCCCCGGTGGAGGGCCGGGGGAGAATCCTTCTGCTGCTGGCCCTCGGGCTAGCAGCGCTTGGAAAGAACTCATGTTCCTGTCTCTGAGGATCCAGAGACCGGTGATGGCAGTGTGTGCCGCCTCCGGGCCGCGCCACTCTCGTCCCTCTCTCTCGCCAGCCTCCTCTCAGAGCAGACCCCAGTGGAACGTGCGTCCTTCCCTGGTCTCCTCTTTCAGGACGCAGCAGTTAACCGTGCCCCCGCACCGGGACGCCCAACAGCCTCCCATGTCCGGGCTGGTAACGCTGCCTCGCTGCCCCACCCTGGGTACGTCTGTGGTCCGATTGACCCCGCTGGTGCAGTTCCTGGGAATCTGGCTTCAGCTTCCAGGACTGTTCCGCTGGGTCGCGAAGACCGTCAGGCACGGCTACGTGATTCAGTTCGTGCAGGTTCCTCCCCGCTCTGGGGAGGCCGCCCGCTATGATGGGGCCCATCCCCTGTCATACGTGCGGAGGTTGTCACCCTACTGGCGAAGGGTGCGATCGAGCCTGTCCCTCCAGCCGAAGTGAAGTCCGGCTTCTCAGCCCTTGCTTCATTGTACCCTAGGAAACCGGTGGGTTATGGCCAATCCTGGATCTACCCGTCTTGAACCGATCCTTCTCAGGCTTCCGTTCAGGATGTCGGTAGCGAACGCCTCTTTGGACGCGTTCGTCCGGTAGATTGGTTGCAGCGATCGACCTGAAGGACGCTTACTTCATGTCTCCTTCCTCGACGCGGACCGTTCCTACGGTTTGCTTCGAGGGGCGGACATTCAGTACGCAGTCCCCCCCATTCGGGCAGCTCTGTCCCCTCGTGACTCTACGTAGTCTATCGAGGCAGCCCTTGCGCCACTCGGCAGCACGGGGTTCGCATCCTGAACTACTTCGATGACTGGCTCTTACTGGGTCACTCTCGTAAGTAGGTCTGCGGACACAGAGTCCAAGTGCTCCAGCACTTAGCCCGTCTGGGCCTTCGGGTCGACTGGGAGAAGAGCGACTCTGCCCCGTGCAGAGGATCTCCTTTCTCAGTGTGGTTTCCAACTCGGTCGCAGGTGCGTGCTGCTTACCAGCGAGCGCGCACATAGTCTCTGCTGACTTGCCTTCGTCAAATCGAGGGCGAGAATGCGGTCCCACTGAAGCTATTTCAGGGGCTCCTGGGGCATATGGCATCTGCAGCCGCGGTGACGCCGCTCGGATTGCTACATATGAGACCGCTTCAGCACTGGCTACGCGATCGAGTCCCGAGATGGGCATGGCGGTCTAGCACGCTCCGGGTACAAGTGACTCGGGCCTGCTTATAGACTCTCACCCCGTGGTCGAACCTCAAGTTTCTACGGACCGGTGTGTCCTTAGAACGAGTTTCCAGGCATCTTGTTGTATCAACAGATGCATCATCCACGGGCTGGGGTGCCATGTGCAATGGACAAGCAGCCGCGGGCTCCTGGACAGGACCCCAGCGCCTTCTGCATGTCAATTGCCTCGAGTTACTGGCAGTACGGTTTGCCCTGCACCGCTTCCGAGCGTTGCTGAAGGGTCAACATGTACTAGTCAGGACAGACAACACGGCCGTAGTAGCGTACATCAACCACCAGGGCGGTCTACGCTCCCGCCGTATGTCTCAACTCGCCCGCCATCTCGTTTTATGGAGTCAGAAGCATCTGAGGTCCCTTCATGCTGTCCACATCCCGGGAGTCCTGAACCGTGCAGCCGTCGAGCTCTCACGGCTTCAGCCACTTCCTGGAGTATGGAGACTCCATCCCCAGACGGTGCAGCTGATATGGGAACGGTTCGGCGACGCACAGGTAGATCTGTTGCCTCCCAGGACTCTTCCCATTGCTCCCTGTATTATTCCCTGACCTATGGTCGGCACGGATGCACTGGCGCACAGCTGGTCGTCGGGGCTACGCAATTATGCGTTTCCCCCAGTGAGCCTTCTCGCACAGGTACTGTGCAAGATCAGGGAGGACAAGGAGCAGGTCATGTTGGTCGCCCCGTTGGCACGGCCGGACCTGGTTCTCAGAACTGCTACTCCTTGCGACAGCCCCTCCCTGGCCTATTCCTCTGAGTCATGACCTTCTCACTCAGAGATGGGGCACCTTTTGGCACCCGCGTCCAGCACTCTGGAAGCTCCACGTGTGGCTTCTGGACGGGACGCGGCAGGTTTGAGTAGCCTTCCACCTGCGGTGGTCGCTACCATCACTTCCGCTAGAGCTGAGTCTACGCGACGTCTCTATGCGTTGAAGTGGAACCTCTTCGTCACATGGTGTTCTTCCCGCCAAGAAGACCCCTGGAAATGCCCGATCGGGTCCGTGCTATCGTTTCTCCAGGAGGGGGTGGAGCGAAGGCTGTCTCCCTCCACCCTTAAAGTATATGTGGCCGCAATATCTGCCTACCACGATCTCCTGGGAGACAAAAAGGTAAGTCAGCACGACCTGATCATCAGGTTCCTGAGGGGGGCGAGGAGACTGAATCCTCCTCGCTCTCCTCTCGTTCCCTCTTGGGACCTCTCAGTAGTCTTAAGTGCTCTGCAGAGGCCTCCCTTGAGCCTTTGCGGTCGGCTGAGATTAAGTTCTTGTCTATGAAGACGGCTCTGCTGACCGCATTGGCCTCGCTTAAGAGGGTCGGGGACCTGCAAGCATTTTCGGTTGACGAAGCGTGCCTTGAGTTCGGGCCGGCTAACTCTCACGTGATCCTGAGACCCCGGCCCGGATATGTGCCCAAGGTTCCCACCACTCCGTTCCGAGATCAGGTGGTGAACCTGCAAGCGCTGCCTTTGGAGGAGGCAGACCCAGACTTGGCATTGCTCTGTCCAGTACGCGCTCTCCGCGCTTACGTAGACATGACGCAGTGTTTCAGGATCTCAGACCAGCTCTTTGTCTGTTATGGTGGAGAGCGGAAGGGAAGTGCTCTCTCAAAGCAGAGGTTGTCTCACTGGATAGTGGACACCATTGTTTTGGCTTACCAGCAGCAAGGTCGACCATGTCCCCTTGGTGTGAGGGCACACTCTACCCGGAGTGTGGCCTCCTCTTGGGCTCTAGCGCATGGCGCCTCGCTAACAGACATCTGCAGAGCTGCAGGCTGGGCGACACCCAACACATTCGCCAGATTCTACAATCTCCGAGTGGAGCCAGTGTCCGACTATGTCCTCGCCCCTACGGGTGGCCGGTAATGGGCCAGGCTCAGGTGTCTTCGCTTGCTCGCCATTCCACTCCAAGGACTGGATACGTGCGATATTTTCCTCAGGTGAGCTCCCCGAGAGCCCTGAGCTACTCCAGCACTGCTTACGCCGACATCAGTTCAGTCTGCCCTTTCGAGCCCAGACCCTCATGTCCGGCCAGGTGCTCCGTGTGCATGGTTCCCCTCCGGCGACCACCACACGAGTATTTCCACCGTAAACCTCCTCAGCGAGCAGGTGTCTTTCCCTTGGCAAGTCCCTGCCACCCCTAGGGTTAAAAATCCACCTTCGGCTGGTACCCTAGTGATCTTCCATATGCAGCCCTCAGCGGGTCATATGTGTATTCTAAGCCCTCCCTACGGTAGGCATCTTGGCATTCCCTCACTGGGATATGCTTCCCAGTGTACCTTGGTAATCCTGTGATAAGTGGGAGTCCTAGGGCCTTAAGTGGCGGGATCTCACACTTACGCAGGGCACTGGATGACAGCTGAGTGGCGTTGTTGTATTGGAACCCCCATTCGTTAGTCACTAACGTACGTCGTAGTGACTGAACGAAAGGGAATGTCTCGGTTACGTATGTAACCCTCGTTCCCTGAGGAGGGAACGGAGACGTACGTTTCCTTTGCCACGTCAGCTGTGCTGCCTGGAACGCGGAGTTCAGTCTTGGCTCCTGCAGCAGTAACATAATGCGATGTTGCCAGCGTACTTCCTTATATACCCACGAGGTGGGGCGGAGTTACGCATGCAAATTCCGCATGCCCATGGCATTGGCACTGCCATTGGGCGCTGTTGAATACTCGAAGATGATTGGCTTCTAAGCGAAACCCCCATTCGTTAGTCACTAACGTACGTCGTAGTGACTGAACGAAAGGGAACGTCTCGGTTACGTATGTAACCCTCGTTCCCTGAGGAGGGAACGGAGACGTACGTTTCCTTTGCCACGTCAGCTGTGCTGCCTGGAACGCGGAGTTCAGTCTTGGCTCCTGCAGCAGTAACATAATGCGATGTTGCCAGCGTACTTCCTTATATACCCACGAGGTGGGGCGGAGTTACGCATGCAAATTCCGCATGCCCATGGCATTGGCACTGCCATTGGGCGCTGTTGAATACTCGAAGATGATTGGCTTCTAAGCGAAACCCCCATTCGTTAGTCACTAACGTACGTCTCCGTTCCCTCCTCAGGGAACGAAGGTTACATACGTAACCGAGACGTTCTCAATTTACAACTAAATGTGAAATTTAAACAAATAATGTCTTTAAAGCAAAAAAAAGTTTACTTTGGTTAGAGCCACAAAAAAATCTTTACAACTTAAGCGCTCACTGAGAAGCCAAATTCAGTGTGTGCGTATAACATCTCCCATTAGAAAACTTGCCGAGCCGCAACAGTCATGTTAGAGACATTTAACCAATCACTCGCCAAAATTAAGTCTTTGTTCAGAATTTTCCATTCGTTTGAAACATTGTGCAGTAGTTCAGCAATATTCGATAAGTCATTCCAAAAATTATGCCACAGATGTTGGTTTATGTCCCGGCCACCGCATCAGAGATATAGGAGTGTTATTAAGCATTAATGGCAAGGAAAGCGCCGTATAGCCTACTTGAGCACCACTTCGTTATTTTTGCTCAGAATTTTGTTTGTTGGATATATGAACTTAATTTAGAAATGCGTTTGAAATTAAAAACTTTGCATTTAATAAGCAAAATAAATTTTTGAAATGGGGATGCAGCCACAGCGAGCGCAGACACAGGTCGGCCAGAGAAACAGAGGAGCGACTGCTGTAAGGCGTTTGTGCAAAACTGCGGAAAAACTGCATAAAACGTGCGGGTGTTGAACCCTCTCACCGGGAAAAGTGTCCCCACAGGTGCGACACCCCTGAGCAGGTCATACTTGATATCTGAAACGAAGCCAATTCACCAGCATACAAACGTTTGCCTATCAACGGATTTTTCTATTTGGCCGGTGACCGCGCGGACACAGTGGTGAAGTGGCCATTTGAATTGAACACAGAATCAATTCTGAATTTTTGAGAATTGATTCTGAATTGTTGGATAACGAATCGCGATGCATCAATGCATCGACCTTTTCTCCCACGCCTAGCGTCAATGCGCCTTTCCATTGACTTAACATTGAAATCACTCGCTCCTCTATTTGCGTTTGGTGTGAACGCAGCATAAGGGTACCTTAAGGCCCAATCCCATTTCTACCCCTTAGCCCTTCTCTTTCCCCTACCCCTTCGTTTTGCGCGTTCACATGAAGGGGTAGGGGTGTCTCGATTCTTTTTTGGCTGGAGTGGTAGGGGTAAGGGGAAGGGCCAGATAGCCCTTGAAACGAAGATTTTTCAGGACCACACTTCGAACGAAGGGGTATGAGAAGTTTCCCTCCACCGGCTACCGTGCTGCTAGAATGTGTGTGTGTTGCCACTCGGGATCGATCACTTGCGTGTCGCCTGGCTGCCGTTTCTCCGTAGCTTGCTAAACTCACTATTTGGGTGATTTGAACACATATTAATAATAGTTAAAAAATATATATCTGGTCATCCTTCATAACGCAGTCGATATTTACAATACATATCGTCTGTAAACTCTCGCGTTACCAAGGCAACGACTGACTTCACGTATAACGTATGAACATTATCGCAGCACCACAGTGGATAACGAAACCATATCCGTACCGGCCGGCTCGGATCAGCATGGAATGGAACGGTTAATAAACAAAGAGAACAGTTTGGCCCGATGGAAAAGCGGCTTCACTAATCTTGTTTGTTCTGTATCATTCTGTATCATCTTAGGAAACTCTGGCTCATATGTTTTTGAACTGAAAACGAGCGCCATTTTATTAAGTCCAAATACAGCGCAAAACTCTGTTGGGAGTGAGTAATTTGTTAAACGTGCTCGCGTCTGATTTCTGTGAGATATAGCCTACGCACTTCATTGCTGTTCATACTGGTTAAATGTCACAGGATTTTATAATAAAAGAAACGGGGTATGATGACGTGTAATGGTATGGTATTGGTGTCCCATTTCTTAGGGGAATATTTTCACCCCTACTCCTTGGCACTCTGTTTCAAGGGGCAAGGGGAACAGGTAGGTGTAGGGGTAGGGGAAGGTGAAGGGGTATAAAATGGAATTGGGATTGGGCCTTAGTGTCTTCATTGTGAAGGCACTTGACCATGCTTCAAATTTTGACGTCTTGGGAGTGAGAATGGGTTGTTATTTTAACGGCAATGAAAACAAAGCAAAATTGTAGTAGATAATGGGCTTTATTCATGAAGAAATGTTTGTGTAAATTGTACATAAAACAATTTTATATCTATTAAATTAAAACTATTAACATAAATGGTTGCATTCAATTCAAAGGGATAATTTACATATGAACAATTTACAAGCAAATGAATTGTATGTTTCATGAAGACAAGCCACAATGACATTCAAACCCTAATAAATATTAATGAGCCAAGTTATTTAGTTTAAGTTATTTGACATCACACACAAAAAAAAACAATGTGTTCTTTTCTTTCCACCAGTTCTCTCTCTCTCACTCCTTCTCTTTCCCTCCCTCTCTTCTCACCTTCAGTGTATGAATACATATTGCAAAATGTTAAGTGAAGGTCTGTCAGGATGATGCTCATGGTACATCATTGAGGTGCAACTTCCTGCCCCAATCCGCTAATGAGCAGCAAGCCTCGCCAAGATCGTGCTCTGTCAGGTGCGGTGACAAGTAATATTAGTTTTCTTGCCTATAATTAAATCTAAAGTGGCCCAGTAGTCTAGAGCGTAATTGGACGCTTGGTTTGTGAGTTACCAGCCCCAAAGTTCATCATAACAAATACGACTGGATGGGCAAGTTTAATACCCTCTGCTGTGCGGCTGCTCCCTGCATGAACACATTTTCACAATTAATTTCCTATGGGTGACAAACACATCGCGACCCAACATTCACATGTTCCTGGCCAGAATAAGGTACTGAGGGAATCCAAAGCACATAATTTCCTATCTTTGTTCAGTTTTCTGTTAATTTGATGAAGATGGATGGGCGCCTTCATCTTCAAAGTGTCTCTCTCGTATTGCTTTTTAGGGGCACATCTTTATCTGCAAGGCTAATGTTTTCTTGAAGTTCATGGATCCTCCTGAGGAACAGACAGCAGAGGAGAGATGACTCGATGTGTTGAATATCTGATGCCTTCCTCTTTCCCCGCTGTGGCCATTACTCACCTCCTCGGAGATGATTGCAGAAGCCACAACAGACGCAAAAGTGACTGACACGGAGACACTGTGTGAGTTACATCTCAAAAATACACACATTATGAATGATTACTTTCACAGGATGAATCTTGGCGCTCACTCTCCGTCTTTGTTTTGCTCCTTCCTCTGTGCCTTTTGAGTCTTGTGTATGTATGTGTGTGTGTGTGTGTGTGTGTGTGTGTGTGTGTGTGTGTGTGTGTGTGTGTGTGTGTGCAAAAGTAGAAAGGAAATCATTCAAGTGAGCACAGAAGCAAAACTATAAAAAGTAAAGTAAGAAAGGAAATTACTGGAACTTTAAAGTCAACTTGAAATTGGGCCAATTTACTATCCGAACGCATGTTCTCGGTCTCATTGTGAATAAAGCACATTATTCCAAAGAAAAGAATATTTGATACTTTGTAATCTTTCATCAAATATGACTTGCTTTGCCTCTAAAACTTTTTTCCCTTCTATGCTGACATCAATTCCTCTTATTTTTAGCCCCTCCCTTCCAACCACTTCAACACTTTTACCATCCAATCAATTCTCAACGAATAAAAGTATATCACTATATCTGAAATCCTATTCGCATCCATGTTCTTTGAAGTAAGTCAAGCTTTATTTATATAGCACCTTTTAAAACAGTTTACAAATTGCTTTACAAAAGAGAACTACAGAGAAATAAAATATACATACGCATATAGAAATAAGATGGTAAAATTACCAAAAATAATAGAAATAAGACATTAAAATACAACAGTGAAATAAATCAAGGCCTTAGTGAAGAAATGTGTTTTGAGATACTTGTTAAAAGTGCATAGTGAGTCAATTGCTCATTGGTTGTCAGGAAGAGAGTTCCATAGCTTGGGACCGAAATTACTAAAGGAAGACTCACCAATTTTTAGCGTTTTTGGCACAGCCAAAAAATTACTATTTGATGTTTGGAGCGATCTTGCTGGAGTATACACTACATTACCAAATTTATATGCACATGAACTTTAATGACATCCCATTCTTAATCCGTAGGGTTTAATATGGAGTTGGCCTATCCGTTGCAGCTATAACGGCTTCTGCTCTTTTGGGAAGGCTTTCCACAAGGTTTAGGAGTGTGTTTATGGGAATTTCTGACCATTCTTCTAGAAGCGCATTTGTGAGGTCAGGCACTGATGTTGGACGAGAAGGCCTGGCTCTCAGTCTCCACTCTAATTCATCCCAAAGGTGTTCTATCGGGTTGAGGTCAGGACTCTGTGCAGGCTAGTCAAGTTCCTCCACACCAAACTCGCTATGGACCTTGCTTTGTGCCCTGGTGCGTGGTCATGTCGGGACCATCCCCGAACTGTTCCCACAAATTTGGGAGCATGAAATTGTCCAAAATGTCTTGGTATGCTGAAGCATTAAGAGTTCCTTTTACTGGAACTAAGGGGCCAAGACCAAGCCCTTAAAAACAACCCCACACCATAATCCACTTTTCTTGAGCTAATCTGAAGGCTACACGAAGTTTGGAGGTCTGTAGCTCTTCATTGACTCGTGCAATTGGCAAGTTGGCGACTTCTGCGCACTGTGACCCTCAGCATGCGCTGACCCCGCTCTGTGATTTTACGTGGCCTACCACTCCGTGGCTGAGTTGCTGTTGTTCCCAATTGCTTCCACTTTGTTATAACACCACTAACAGTTGAGCGTGGAATATGTTGTAGAGAGGAAATTTCACAAATGGACAGGTGGCAACCTATCACGGTACCACGCTAGATGCTTCATTTTATACACCTGTGGCCATGGAAGTGATTGGAACACCTGAATTCAATGATTTGGAGGGGTGTCCCAATACTTTTTGCAATATAGTGCATTTATTCAACCAATTAGAAAGGTATATTAGGGCAGATCAATGAAGACATTTAAAAACTAATGAGAGGATCTTGAATTAAATGCTTAATGATACAGGCAGCTTGTAAAAGGATCTGAGCGTTGGAGTAATGCGATTTCTAATTTTAGAGCGAGTTAACAGCTGCATTCTGAACTCTTTGTAAGTGTTTAGAGCTTTTTGGTAACCCAGCAAAAACGCTATTGCAGTATTCAAGTCTAGACATAACAAACGCATGAACAAGTTACTCACTGTCTGAAGGGGAGAGAATGTCACATACTATGGAAATGTGAGGTGATAATATGCTGTCTTAGTAACAAGTTATTGCCCTGATTATTTGCTTTTAGTGATATAGAGTCTATATTTGGAGCAGTAGATTTTCTCTGTGCGTCATTACCGATAACAAGTACCTCTGTTTAGCTGTAGAAAGTTCTGAGGCATCAGTCATTTTATGCTCTCTATGCAGTCCAGCAGGGTGGAAATTGAATTGTGGGCATCTGGTGCAAGTGAGAGATAGAGGTGAGTGCCATCTGCTGAAGGAAGCATGTAATGGGTAAATAATAGAGGACCCAAAATTGAGCCTTGTCCCACAAGAAATGGCATAAAGCCTGGAGGTGTAGGTACCCAGTGTAACATAGTGTTAAGTACAATCTGAACTGATGTTAGTTACACAGAATTTATCTCATATTTCAGACTTTATTTTTCAAAATTGTGAGTTTGTACAGTGTTCCACAATTCTGAAGGTTTGCGCCAGGTTTGATGCCACTGATTTTCAGTGAATAAGATCCTAAATATGTTGGCCTTTTTGAAGTTTGACAGTCCTGGTCACTATGAATTGCGAAATATTCTCATACTCCATGGTAAGATTATAACAGCATATGGGTTTGGAATGAAGTGAGGGTGAGTAAGTGATGGCAGTTTTCATTTTTGCACGAGCTATCTTTAATTGGCATGAAAATTGGTGCAATACGAAAAATATTAATATGCTTAATTTTCCTTTTTTCCTTTTTGATTTCAGGATGATTTGTGACCTGGACATGAGATTCACCCTGAGGCTCATAATAACCTCATTAATTGGTTTCAGTCGGTCATAACTGTGTGCATTTCCTATTAAAAAAAAAAAAAGTTTTACATCAAAGCCAACAAAATGTATTTCTACTCATTACAACCATGAACGACCTGCGCCAATCCCTGAGATGTCAATTATGATCATCTCTCTTTTATAACGTACAAAAACCAGGGATAGAGTCAAAGAGTCAGGGATTACAAGGAAGTCAAAAAGAGCGAGAGAGCGCCGACTATATGGCCTCTAAAGACTGCAGAGGTTTTAGGATGTATAATAAGCTGTGTCCCTCGCCACAGCTTTAATTGGCTCAGTTTCTCTTTTGTGTCAGATATCACAATACCATGAATTAAGGGCTGCTTTATTACCGCCCGCATCTCCGCTGCACGAGCTCTCCCTGACTAATTGAAAAGTGGTGGAACAAGGAAAGCAATTTACTCACCTAGAAATTACTTTTCATGATAACAATGCCATTTTTCAAAGCCAGGCGCTCCCGTCCACAGTCCTACTTCTTAAGAGGGAACCATTATTTGTGTTGGAGGGAAGAGAAAAGCCTATTTGCATTACATTACAAGTCCAATTGGCACCCGGCAATGAGGAAGAGTATGGAGGGAAGAAAGGGAGAGATACATATTTCACACTGTCTTGGGAAAATCTTGCACTTTGTGCTTAAGTTGTGCTTATACTGTGTTATTGGAAAAGAAAAAAAAGAGAAAAACTGTATGAATCATTTTTTTTTATTTTCAATTTTGTTGTTTGTGCAACTTCTATTTATAGGCTGAAGAATGGGAAAGGAGGAACTGAAAAATGTTGCAAGCCAAATTCAAAGTCACATTGCTCAAATGCGCACCACAAAAGATATAGTTTTGTAATGCTTTCCCTGCCATTGACAGAATTTTGCATCATTTATTAAATGCATCCCCGCCATCCATGTTGTTGACTTTTTTTTAAACGCTACAGTTTATTAATAGTAAAGCATATGCAAGTATATACAAATGCTATCATTGCTGATCAGTGTGTACAAGTGATATAATTTGCAGAATATACACTAACCTAAAGGATTATTAGGAACACCTGTTCAATTTCTCATTAATGCAATTATCTAATCAACCAATCACATGGCAGTTGCTTCAATGCATTTAGGGGTGTGGTCCTGGTCAAGACAATCTCCTGAACTCCAAACTGAATGTCAGAATGGGAAAAAAAGGTGATTTAAGCAAATTGAGCGTGGCATGGTTGTTGGTGCCAGACGGGCCGGTCTAAGTATTTCACAATCTGCTCAGTTACTGGGATTTTCACGCACAACCATTTCTAGGGTTTACAAAGAATGGTGTGAAAATGGAAAAACATCCAGTATGCAGCAGTCCTGTGGGCGAAAATGCCTTGTTGATGCTAGAGGTCAGAGGAGAATGGACCGACTGATTCAAGCTGATAGAAGAGCAACTTTGACTGAAATAACCACTCGTTACAACCGAGGTGTGCAGCAAAGCATTTGTGAAGCCACAACACGCACAACCTTGAGGCGGATGGGCTATAACAGCAGAAGACCCCACCGGGTACCACTCATCTCCACTACAAATAGGAAAAAGAGGCTATAATTTGCACAAGCTCACCAAAATTGGACAGTTGAAGACTGGAAAAATGTTGCCTGGTCTGATGAGTCTCGATTTCTGTTGAGACATTCAGATGGCAGAGTCAGAATTTGGCGTAAACAGAATGAGAACATGGATCCATCATGTCTTGTTACCACTGTGCAGGCTGGTGGTGGTGGTGTAATGGTGTGGGGGATGTTTTCTTGGCACACTTTAGGCCCCTTAGTGCCAATTGGGCATCATTTAAATGCCACGGCCTACCTGAGCATTGTTTCTGACCATGTCCATCCCTTTATGACCACCATGTTCCATCCTCTGATGGCTACTTCCAGCAGGATAATGCACCGTCACAAAGCTCCAATCATTTCAAATTGGTTTCTTGAACATGACAATGAGTTCACTGAACTAAAATGGCCCCCACAGTCACCAGATCTCAACCCAATAGAGCATCTTTGGGATGTGGTGGAACGGGAGCTTCGTGCCCTGGATGTGCATCCCACAAATCTCCATCAACTGCAAGATGCTATCCTATCAATATGGGCCAACATTTCTAAAGAATGCTTTCAGCACCTTGTTGAATCAATGCCATGTAGAATTAAGGCAGTTCTGAAGGCGAAAGGGGGTCAAACACAGTATTAGTATGGTGTTCCTAATAAAACTTTAGGTCAGTGTAACTTCATATGTTTAATTTAGCAGCAACAATTTGTCAAATATCAAATAAATACAAAAACACAACAGGCAAATGGGCAGATTTTGCACTACAAATTGTGAATTTTATGAAAGATTAATATATTCATGAATATTTGCATATATATTTACAATACATAAATATTATTCATGAGTTTCAAAGATCTAAACAAACAGCGAAATAAACCATTTTGAATTTACAGTGTATTACTTTAAAATTTATATTTTTAAATTACATAAACGTGCACAAATTGCGACTGACGAAAGTTATTAGTTAATGTGGAAAAGTTTGTGGGTGATTCTATAATTGCAGGTACATTTGAGTCAGTTTTTTTAATTTATTACTTATTGTCATGGATCACACAATGTTACAGGCCATAACAATATAATAACAAGTGTAAAAAGTGTCTTATATAGCTGCTAAATCATGATTTATTGTTGTCCGAATTAGATTTTTTCAGATTTTTGGTATCACTGTGTTCTCAAAATATTTTATTTGACTTTTCTTTTGGTAATAATTCATTTATTTTATTTATAAAATCCCTAAATAGTCATTTCGCTAATTCTACAATATTAAATTGTTTAAAAATAACTTTTATCTTATAAAAATATGTGCATAAATCCTGCGTCAACTCTGTTACCGTACCATATTTTGCCTTGAAATTGGTGGAATTATCTCCCACAACTCTGTAAGATACAGGAAATGATGTCACTTCCCCTCACTGATAAGATCCGAAGCACTAAAAAGGTACGTGTGCTCTCTCTGAGAAAATATTTGAATCTAAAAAGTTCTTACACCAAGGGTTATTTTGTAAAACATCAAAAGTGGGTTGTTTAAAAGTTTTTTAATCATGATTTCATTGGTGCCATGTGCTCTTAGCATTTTAGCATTTATGGTAGTAAGTTTAAAATGGTCAAATCTGTTACCAGTGTTATTTCTACACATTGCCTAATTCGTTTGTAACAGAGTTGACAAACAATACTATAAAGAAATTACTTTTTCGTTAAAAAGACAAAGAAAAATGGATGTAACTTGTGTTTGGCAAGCACTGAATTATTAAAATAGTTTCCAATAAGATCCTGGAGTTAGTGAACAGTTTTTTTTCCCAGAACTTTTTGAAATGCAAAATGTATCTCCAATTATAGAATCACTCGTGCGGAATACAAAAACGCCAGCACTGCCTCTAATTTTACTTTCGCTCTCTGTTTCTTTATTGAATGGAAAACAGCAAGGACATTCTGTCTAGATGTATCATTTTAATGCAATATATCATTTCAGTGCATATCATTTTTCATTACATATCATTTCAAAGCAACTTTACAGTAAATAGCACTTTAGTGCCCCCAGTAACCAGGCAAAATGTGACTGAGACACATTTTTGTTTCCCAGAAGACTAATAAAAACCTGTGCACCTGGACTCCAGGAAGTTGCATAGCAGTCGGGCAATCTGTTTGGAGCTTGGGATTTTTTACAAATGTGTTTTTTATGCAATATGCATGGGACTGTGGGCTGGGTCTCAGGTTTTACAAAGGATATATTCATTCAAGGTACAAAATATTGCCCCAAAAAAAGGTTAAAAAAATATTTACAGTATTTTAGTCATCACGTCCAATGCTTTGTGTCATTAAGATCCGACAGGTCAGGGAGTGAAAGGAATTAATTCATGAATATATTAGTCTATTTGAGCTCATTAGAGTGATGAGATGCTAATTTATGATGAGTGAAGGTTTATTTATAGCCCACGAGTGGTGTGAGCACATCTCTTTAGACTTCTACGTGAAGGATAGGGATCTTATATCATCTCGTTGCAACCAATAAGAGTTTGATTGTCTAACCCTGGACTCATGGCCCATTCTGGTACTTAAACTTTAAAGTCCCGCTGTGAAACAGTTTTCTTGGAGAACTCTTGTTTAATTCCTTCAACGTGGGCACAAGAGGAATTGTATTCGTCCGACGTAGACTCAAGGGGGAAATAAAGAAAATAATTGGCTTTTTGGTTTCCAAACAAGAAGCACAACTTCAGCTGAGCAAGACAAATCCAACCTACCCCAGAGCTCATGGGACAGTGGACTAAACCGTTATAGCCAGAAGTTTATTCTCAAAACTGAAGACACAATGTAAGTGAAGCACTTTTGATATTGCGTTTTTTGAAAATACCATCTAGTCAATCCCACTTTTTCTGTAAATTTCAGGTCCAATAACTTCATAAAAGTGTGATTACACTGCATTTTCCACAGAAGGAAGAAGTGCTCCAAAGGTCACTAGAGGTTGAGTGAGTACATGTGCTTGGTGTTCCCCGTGGGATCGCTACACAAATATTGAACTTCACAAAATGTTCTAGGTTTCTGGGTCTTGAAACAAATTAAACCTTCAGCACTCAATGGAAGGTCATGATTCAGGTAATGATCTTCGTGTTCTCTAAGGTTTCTCAAGGTTCTTGTACAATGTAATTTATGCTCCCGTTGGCTCCCAGTCCATAATTTGGTCATGTCAGTCACCTCGGCCAAACCACACAATAGGTCGAGAATGTTTCAGTGACACACAAGTCTACGGTACACTCGGGTATGCATAGAAAGCTTCTGTAAGACTACCTCCAAAACTATTTCTACTGTCGCCCCATTGGTCTCGATTGATATGCAGCAGCGTCAACAATTTCTTCACTATCTAAGGCCTGGGATACACTAGAGGATTTCCACTGTAAAAACTGTGGGCGACCACAGACATGAGGGCAGTTTCATCCGATTTTTAGATTATAATCCTCCAGATGCACACACTAGAAGAATCGTCAGACCGCGAGACCACACACCTGTCGACATTTTCACAGTGAGACAAGGACTTGAAAAACAAATGGAGGACGATCGACATGGTCAGCATGATTTTTGTTTTACGGGAAGAAAAAAAGAATATGGCTGATCTTCTTTCGCAATACTCCACCCAGACATCCACATAGTGTTGGCCCAGAACCGCATGGAATCCACATGTACCAGATGTGGCCCGGATCTGGGCCAACACTATGTTGCTGTCTGGGTTCTTTTGTCACATGTCTGTCAAATTTCAGCTATAGAGGCATCATCTCATTGGCTATCGTGGGTATCACGCCAGAGGCAGCCCAATCAAGAGTCGTAAATATCGAACATGTTTGGGCTCGTGTGGGCTCCGATGCGATTGGGAGCAGTTAAATAATCGTAATGACACCGTACAATTGAGGATTTTTTTAGAAAAAAAGTCATTTGCGACAAGCCTCGAATCAGGACATGCCCCTGATCACTTGGGGGTCTTAGGCGATGTAATGTCTAGTGTTTTGGTTGTTTCAGATTATATTTCCATATCTGTCGTGTTCTGATTGGTTCACAGGTGTCCCTTGTCTTGTCATTAGTAGTCTGTGTATTTTAGCCCTTGTGTTTGCCATGTTCCCTTGTCTAGCTTTGTTATGTAATCTGCTGTTGGTGAGTGTCTGTTCATATTTCAAGTCAAGTCTTTGTTTGTTTTGTATCTGTTCATGTTTATCATTAAACTGCACTTGAGTTCATCTGCGCTTGCCATCAGTGGATCCTTCGTTACAGGCGAATGCCTAATGGTGTGTTCACACCGGACGTGAATGACACGATTCGCGCAAATGATTTACATGTTAAGTCAATGCAAAGACGTGAATAGACATTCTGCGGTGCGATTCGCGCGAATGAGGCGGCGCGAATTGAGCGATTGACGCCCGAATCGCCCGAGTTGAAAAATGTGAACTTTGGCAGATATTCGCGGCGTGTTAAACCAATCAGGAACTTGCTCTAGTAGGGACAACAATGAGGAGAAAATCTGGTTTATTTTAATCATATATTAATATCTGGTTCAGACAAGTGCAAATGATTATCACTCTGATAACATTAAATGACATGAAACACAACCCAGTCTCTTTTTGTTAAATGCAAGTTTATGTATGATCAATAAAACAAAAGTATAAATAACTTAAAAGGTATAATACGCTATACATGAAATAAAGCAAACAATTCAGTCAAACATTCAAAGTCAGTGCTAGTAGGCTACAACGGTAACGTAAAGTTAAATAGCCTAAAAATAAAAAAGTAATGAAACTTCACTTTGCCCTCAGCCTAAACGATTTGCCAGGGAACAAATTATAGATCCGTGAGACCAAAGATCGGCCGTTACATCTACAAAAGACGAATTATAGCTCGAGACACCACAGAGACAGCAGAGCCAGCGGCAGATGGCAGAAGGACTGGCCGAGGAAAGGCTGCTCTCACCGGGGTTAATGAGCACTGAGCGCCGCTGATCCACTGGAGCTCACAACTCCGAAAAAGCCTGAAAAAAAATTCTTTTTATAAATAAACCACAGATTTGAGCTTTAAACAACTACATTATTGCCTGAAAAAGTCTTAAAACTACTATTTTTTTAACAAAAAAGACGTGTGAACAAAGCCCATGTCAGCCATTTCTCAACGAGACGAACGCCTGGCAGAAGCCCCTTCCATGACGTGAATTTGCGTCTGTTGTGAAGTGAATGTCACGCACGAATGAAGCGAGTAAACTCAAAATGTTCAAGTGTCCAACTTCACGGGAATTATTTGTGTCATTCGCGAACGCTACATAAGGCTGGCCACACACTTGAAGATTTTAAGCCAGATTTTGGCCCCATTTGCAACCCCCAATGATCTGGGGGGGGTGTGGCCCGTTTCGAGGCTTCTCCCAACCGCCTTTTGTTCCAAAAAATCCTCAATTGTGTGGTGTCATTACAATTATTTTACTGTTCCCGATTTCTTAGGAGCATATAGCTTAAACTTGATAGCCACAAACATGCCACGAAAGTGGAGTATTGAGAAAGAAGATCAGCCATTTTTTTTTCTCCTTTGTTTTTTCCCCCCGTAAAACAAAACTCACGCCAGGAGAACCAGCTGACGACGTCAATCGTCCTCCATTTGTTTTTCTTCTCAAGTCACGTTTGATCTTGCGAGTCTCTGTGAGATCTTGTCTCGCTGTGAAAATGTTACAATCGACAGGTGTGTGGTCTCGTGGTCCGGACAAATCTTCTTGTGTTTGCAATCTGATGATTATAATGCTAAAAATCGGTTGAAACTGCCCTTATGCCTGTGGTCTCCCACAGTTTTAAAATCGAT